>JABWIB010002201.1:33886-49559 GCA_016617825.1 Platyplectrum ornatum | reverse complement strand
TGTGAAAAGTGCGCTCCACTGTGTCAATAACTAATAATCCGATGCGTCCAAAATAATGTTTATAATAAACGGAGTGTCTCTCTTGATTCAGATGACAAGCTTACCAGCTTCATGCACAATAACACCAGGCTTTTTCACATATAAGCCGCTGCTCCCCACATGCTGTAAACCGTTTCCAGCTCCNGTTACAAATCTGTCATGTGAAACAAAGAACATAGGGGGCGCCCAATGGTGTATTACCCTTTAATAAAATCAATGCAACAGGTACTCCAAATCTTATCTGCGTACCATAAATTTATATAAAATCCGCATATAAAAATGAACCGAGCAGTTCACAAATGAGAGCTGTACATCACCGGCTCCACGTGCGATCGCTCCATAGATGTTTTCCACCGACTTGCCGTATGATGTGCTCCTGCCCGCTGTGAAAGACACTCCCGCCACACTCTACCTCTACGCGTTGCGTCTCTTTAGGACTTCATCAGGAGGCGTCACATACACATACAGGATATTATACTGTTGTATACTGTTGTATATTGGGTGTATAGTAGGTATATACTGAACATTGCATGCTATGTTAGCATAATATTGCATTTTTTGTTGGTGCATGTTGGGAGTTGTAGCTTCAGTTGCAGGTTAAGCCTCCCTGGCTTGTGATGAGCGGTGTCTCTTTGTGTTTTATGCTCTTGGAGCAGAGATAGTGTTTTGGGGTACTTTATTAAACTTCAGGGGTGGTTGCATGATAGGTAGTGGCAGTAGACGTGCTATGATGGAAGTGGAACCTCTGTGAAAACTATTTTGTGAGCTGGGAAGGGGTCACAATTGACTAGAAATGAGTGGAAACTAATATTATTGAGGTCTTTAATACTTTAGGGACAAAAAAGGCCCAAATTCTGCGGTTTTAGCCATTTTTAGCATTTTTTGCAAAAAAATTTGTTGGATATAGAGGAGTGACAGGGAAGTTTACTCCCCGCTACCGCACATTATTCAAGCCTACAGCACCAGTCCATCATATTACTTTCTATTCCTCTCTTCATCCTGCACTTCTTTCCAACCCCAACTCAGCTCTCACCTTTTCTACTTCACTTTTCCTTTCCTTTTTTATCTGCCTTTTCTACTGGCTTTGCTTTCTTCAGCTGCTAAAAGCAGCACTATATTTGTGACTGTACTATACCAGTCACATGATGCATCAGCAGCTGATGAATTCAGAAGCACATGCAAAAAACTCGACATTCGCATCTTGATGTTTTTAACAACAGCAGGTCACACAACGTGACAGGGCCATATTAAGGATAGTGTGACTAGTGCTAATATCTGTGTTTCCTCTGCTGACCCTGGCAGACCGTTGTGCCTTTAGAAAATGAAATATTTTCTTTTAGAAATTTGCTTAAATGATCTTTAAATTAAAATCTGTAACACTGTTACATGACAGCAGTGTACATGTAAAATAGCAACATATAATGCATTTAGCATTAATGCATTTAGCATTTAACATAGGACAAAGCAATGTAGACTGAGAACATTTTGTTAAGTCATAGGAGAACACGTTCTGCTGCAATTAGTTACATTATTTGCATGCTGTAGAAACCACTAACAGATATTGCTTATTGAACACAGCTGTATTTTTTAATTGTAATTCTTGTTAAGTTAAAAAAACACCCTATTCTATATGAATGTTGTAAATTAGTTTTCTCCTGCGGATCAACGTGTTGTGGCCATAAAGTTCCTTCTTTTCTGTAGTTTTTCTAATGCTGGATCCTATTTATACTTCTCTGAGCACAATTTTTAAATGTTGGGAAAGAGGGTACAGCGCTACAGTAACTGCAATTCCTTTGTAAACACTTGTGCCACAACTTGACACACTGAGAATCATGTGAAACAAGCCATGTCAGTGATTCTTATCACAGGTTATTGATCAAACTTGATGGTCTTTTCTTCTTTATCCCCTGTCACACGTCTACTTTTGCAAAGTAAATATCATCCAAATACCATTTAAACAGATAAGTAAGTAAGGTGTGTAATTACCACACTTTCAGAAATGTTAACTAAACTAGGCTTCTTATACCTGCAATAAATTCCTTTAACAGACCGCAGAATGAATTGTAAATTCAAACCAATAATTTTGTAATACCCCTCTGTTCAGATCCAACAGCTGAACCTTTTTCATGTTCTAACATATTACCATGGAGACAAACTCTTTAAAATGTTGTTGCTTTTTGGGCTGGGGGGAATATAAATGTCCTTAGATGTATTTAATCCAACAAGAAAATAGGTGAACTGCTCATAAGAAATCTGTAGTTCCAATTACTGCTAAACTATAATTCTCCAAGGCAACAGATGACAGCTATTTTAGAAGCCCCAGCAAGAATTAGAAGCTGATTTTCAATTGTTCGAATAGAGAAATGGTGATTTATTTCTGTGAACATGTTGTGTAAAATGAAGTATGTNACATTTGAAGTCATTACCATGTAGTATTTAAAGCAGTTTTTAAAATTCACTCACACTTTCTTTCCAGTCACACAGGAGCAAATGTATCTGGAATATGGCCATTATAAATTGTTCTGCATTTGTATCTAATTATATCTGACAGTTTGGTCCTGCTGATTACTGGTTGAATATGGGAAGAAAATGATGAATACACCTTTCTTACTCCTGGTACAAGTTCTGTGTTGATGATGATGTTGATGACAATGATTATCTGCACAGGTCATACTGTTTTAAAATATAAATACTACCTCCAAAAAAACTTTCACACTTTCAGGATAAGATCTTTCACACACTCACACTTTCAGGACAAGATCTTTCAAGTTTAGGCTCTAACTAATAGTATTGTATTCAGGAACTTTTGTATTCATAAACNTTTAACCACTCCCTTAAGACTCATTTTCAACCCTACTTATAAGTACTCGACTTCTCAGTTTACCTTTCTATTCCAAAACTTATTTTAAATACTANAACCGTCATCAGTACTGCTTCTCCATGAGTACTGAATCTCCATCTAATATCACAACTTAAGTATGAGACATTTTTAATTTTCAACATGAAACAGTGTAAATCATGTAGGTGAAGCATAGACTGTGGATAATACTCCTTAGATACAGATCTCTAGCAAGTCATAGTTCCAGGTGTATCAAACTACATTTGAGAAAAGCAGAAGTAACAATATAAATGTCCATACTAAGTACACTAACTTTAAAGAATGTTCTGAGTAAATGTTTCCATGATGGTGATGGTACACATCAGAATGATTATCGTTTCAATCACACAATAAACAGTCCTTTCAGCCAACATCTGCTTAGTGTGTACTCAACCACGAAGCAGAAAGATTGTTTTAAAAGAAACAGCATTAAACAAAAACCAATGTGTCTAAATAAAAAAGTAAGGGAAGTAATTAAAAGAAAGAATCGTGCATTCAAATTGTTGAATAAGTTGTACAGTATGTACCCCAAAAGAAGCAGAAATTCAATATAGTGAAGTGCTGTCAGGTAGGATAATGAAAGACAACGGCGTANAACCTACTCACATGTCCCTCCTCTTGGGTTCAAACGTATCAAGCAGATCACCTCTAGGTTGCACTTGGCTGCTGGCCTCTCACTCCTCTCCTTCAGCTTCAACCTCCCAACATAAGAATAGCACACAATCGTGTAGACCGCTTGTAGCAGCTTATATTACTTATATGGTATTACTCACAGAGTGACCATTTGGAGTATTGCTTATCGTCCACCGTGTACCCGGGGACCTCAATGGGATTTTCCCATAACCCCTAAAATATTTATAAATGGCAAAAGAATAAAGAAAGACAATATAGGACCCATAAAACAGGAGATGGGTGGACTGATTCATGATAATAAGGGTTAATGCAGAGGTATTAAACTATTTCTTTTCTTCAGTCTTCACTAGGGGAAAGCCCATGGTAGGAATAATGCATAAATATGAAAATACAACTCAACCATTTCTTAATATTTAGGTAACCGAGGAAGAACTTCAAATGAGGCATAAAAACATTAAGATAAATAAAGCACCCGATCCAGATAGCATACACCCAAGGGTTCTCAATGAGCTTAACTCAGAAATAGCTAGACCACTAACCTTAATTTATATAGATTTAATTAAATCAATATTAGTACCAAAGGATTGACAATAGCAGATATGGTCCCATTGTTTAAAAAGGGAATTAGTGGGGAAAATACTGGAAGGCATAATAAGGGATAAAATTCAAGATTACTTGGTGACCAGTAGGATTATTACTGGGAATCAGCATGTATTTACGAGGGATAGGTCTTGTCAAACTAATCTAATTAGCTTCTCTGAAGAAGTGAGTGTAAACTTAGATAATGGTAATGCAGTAGATGTGGTGTACTTAGATTTTGCAGTACCACACAAGAGGTTGGTTCACAAATTAAGGGGACTGGGTCTAGCAAATAACATTTGTACTTGGGTCGAGAACTTTTTCTAATTGGTCAAAAGTTTTAAGTGGTGTTACGCAGGGCTTTCTGCTGGGGCCACTTCTTTTTAACATATTTATAAATGATGGTGTGTCATTGGCTACACTTGTTTTATATAGTCATGTCCCACCTCCTTTAATCAATGTGATCAATAGCATCTGTGTAAGCAATTGATCAAATTGATTAAAAGAGGTGGGGGCATGACTACATAAAACAAATGATGTCTGTGGATACAGATGAAAAGTATCAGCTGGAGGTATTCTGTGTGGTGCACTTATATGTGTACAAGCCGTAAGTGATGTTTCACATTTCCAGCTGGGATCAAAAGAATCAAACTGTGCTTACTGCGCTATACAATCTACTTGACGAAACTAGGGCATACATAGTTTTGCCCTGATACCTGGAGCCTAAGTGATGAGTGGACACGCGTAGAAANGCTACGGGGACACCCGGTAAGCTTGACACCTTAACGAACCACTTGGTCACTATAACCAGATTGGAGCCTGGGACTATTAATTTTTTAAAACTTGTTCAGCTACGGCATTGCGCTTTACACTGTTTGTTCGATTTAAATAGACATGGAAAATTTGCAGCTATTTATTAGATTTTGAATACCATCTGACCACACTAATACAGCTTGTCCAACCAAACCAATCTCTACCTTCATTTATATATATTTATAAGTCAAATACAAACAGGAGGGTCAGAGTTGCCATTGCTCTCATATGCGGCTTATATCTTCATGCCGTTTCTCTAAGCTGTGGGTATTGTATGGGAGAATTTCCATGTGACATTGATATAAAGACATTATCATTTTATTAGGTTTGGCTGCACCTTTATTGCTATTTTATGAATATCATTGATTTGCTCTTTTTTATTCCTTAATTTTGTTCAGTTCCTCCTATTTTCTTTTTCTTATGGAACTGACAAATCCACACACAGTGAGCAGCTCTTTTACTATATTCTCTGCTCCTTTCTATTCATGCTTGTCTTTTGGTTGTTTATTCTCAAATTAAGTCATCTGGTGGGTGAGTGTGTAATTGCAGCCTATTACTGAAGAAAAGGATTCTGGAATTTTTCACACACAGAGCTTGTGCAGCTTGCAGATCATTTGAAGAAATCTTTCAGCCGATTTTCCGATTGTCTGAAAAAAACACTATTGTGCTGATGTGTACCCAGCTAAACTCACAATGATATGCAGAGTGAAGTCACTTGTATGTGTTTCTCCAAATTGGTTTAATCAGAAGCATATTGAGAAGATGCATAGTTCAGTGCTAAATACAGAATTTTGGACAGGGGTTTCCAAATACTGGATCATCTGTTGGGTTGAGGATAATTGTAAACACTTGTTATATCTATTTTTGTTCATTAACCTAGTTAAAGTAGTACAATATAGTTTTACACTGGGCTTAATACACATGTGTACACATTGGAATGAGCATGTAAAAAAATGATTAAGAATTAAAAATTGATAATAAAATAGTATCAGCAAACAGTAAACAATTAAATAAGTAAAAATATTGGGCCAGAACTATACTTGCAGAGCCCTGGATCCTGTTCACAACAAATTCAGTGCTTTAGTTGAGATGCAGCAGACAAAGGGGCTAAAAGAGGATCTGCCCTTAAAATATGTTATTTAATTGATACTCACAAAGTTGATATTTAACTATCATTTGTAATCAAACAAGTTAATGGCATTCTTGTTTTATTTTCCTTTATAACAAAAGCTATTTAATGTTTTATTTTTGTTAATTATTATACAACATTTAACTTATAATACTTTAATACTAAAACAGCTGCTTAAAATAAATTAGGAAATTTGGTGGTTTTAACCAAAGCAAATTAATGGAAAGCTATTGATTTCATTCTTTGATGCTTCACTGCAGACCACAAGACTAATTTTGCTAAAAACCAGTGAAAGTTACAGAAAATCAATGATGGCTGTCAGGTGTGACCATTGAGACCTTTTTGCATTTCTGAAAACATAAGCTTTATTTCTGTATTAATGCAATCTTCTTATATAAAGGATTATCCATGTCTCGTCAGATGGATGCATAATAAGAAAAAAGTTGAGAAAATAGTCTCCCAAAATAAATTCATGAAGAATTATAAAATTTTCCCTTGGCCTTAAATATGAATTTACTAAATTCAATATTTTACAAAAACATTATTAATATTGCTTTGTTATTGACATTGTTCCGTATGTATGTATTTCTTGATTTTTGTTTATCAAAATCCAATGAAACATTTTTGCAAAAAAACTCTATTATTATTATTATTAATGATAATACTACTACTACTACTACTACTAATAATAATAATATAAAATGTATATTTGAAAAAAATGTAAAACACTTCCAGTCGTTTTTTATATACATCTTTTTGTGACATAATGATATTTATTTATGTTTTTTGCGTTTTTATATGTGAAACAAATTCATTTATATATAGGTACTGATTCAGAGGTTAGAATATGTCTATTGTGATTATATTACTCTGTATATTCCATAAAACAAATGCAAAGATTCATTAGCACGCACAATGTATAAGTATAGCCAAACATGTGGCAGTCTGATGTTGGGCTATGTACAGTATGCATCTATAACATTTACACCTTAATTTAACACTAAGACAGTTTGGCAGCTTTGATTTGCATAAGATCCTAATGTATGATGATTTATAATATTAATAAATAACTATAAATATGTCAAATCATCAGATCGCTGGCTATTATTTACATATTTCATCTTTTTTGGTATATGTTTCTTTTTTTTATATAACAAAACAGTTGACATTGTCGATGTGTTTAACTGTTTTAAAATTATTTTTATAATTATGTAGTACCCATTTAAATGAGTATTTAAATAAAAAAATACTAACTGGTAACACAGGTTCTTTTCAAGTTTAAAGAATGATGTTGTGATTAAGGGAACCTTACTTAAATAAATTATAAGAAGTAAAAGGTGTGTTGTGTTTAAATTGTATCTTTGTTAACTGATGAGTTGTGTGTGTAAGTTGTGGACAATGTGTATTGTGAGTGTATTGTGAGTTATGTATCTTTGACTGTGTGTGTCTATATATAACGATACATCCCAACTGTCCAGATTTCAGCGGAACAGTGACCCTTTTGGACAAACTGGTAGGCATTGTTGTTTTATGGTTATGTTTTATTAAATGCTAAAATATGTTGTGATCGCTGCAGCACAGGGTGTGGGCTTATTTGGAGTCTGGTTGAGGCAGGGGGCAGGCTTATTTGTCCCGTTTTCACCCCAAAGATGCTGGGAGGTATGTATAGCTATCTACACCTCTCCCCCCACAAACACATATATAAAAATTAAACATATTTATACTCATCACATTACAAAATGTTCAAAATCCCTAACTAATCAGTAGAAGGTAAAAAAAAATTATGTATTTATAACAGGGGAGTCTGTGTATGTGACAAAGCGTAATAGCTAATCAATCACCTGACTACTACTAATTAATATGCAACCACAGATCTGCTTGTACAATGAGAAATTTATGAAATTGTAATAATTCAAACAATAGTTTGAGTTGATTTAAAAGATCTATGGCAACAAAAAAGTAAAAACCAGTTATTTGCTGAAATTAATTTAATGCAAACGTAGATTACAATTTGGAAAGTGAAAAGTTTTACTGTATGTCTCTATTGTTCCCCTGTTTTTTGCATGTGCAGGGTTAATATACGGCAAAGTAAAGCTCCTGTGCCATGCTGTAACCCATACAGCACACTATCATGCCTGTGTCAGCTCTGTGGGCTTAGTGTGGTGGGTAAATGGCATGCTGCATCCAGTGTCACACTCACCCCCTGCATGCCAGTGTCACACTCACCCCCTCCTTTACCATCTTAGCTCTGAGCAAACCGCTGCAACGCAACATGATGCAAGCCAGACCATGCTAGCTGCACTCCGAGTGACAGAAAAGTAGCTAGTCATTTAATGTAGCAGAAGTACAATTAAAATAGTCGGATGACAGAAAATACGATATTTTTTGCACTAAACTACTTCTCCCAAACACCCACTAGTATCAGGGGTGTACAAACAGAGGAAATGTATAGGAAGGCCTGAGAGCAGTACAATATTCCGATGCTAAGGACTCTGTAGAGAAGTAGAAGAGAGAGCTGACTGAAGTACTGTGACATAATATGACATAATAATATGACATAATATGAATAAAATCCACTGTACACAGTAACAGGAGAGTCTTAACAGTAGAAAGCTACAGGGTCTTGGTCAGCTGGGACTAATCAACGTAGGACGTAGGACTAATCAAAGGACAACTTAGAGGTTGGACAATTTCTATGTAACAGAGAAAATTATAGAAATGATCATTGTATATTCAGTTGATAAGAAAAAAATATAAATCATCTTCATTCAGAAAATAATATAATAAAATATTAATAATAATAATAACCTGCTATTTAGGCTAAACAAGTGTTCATTATATGGACTAGTAGAGATCCTTTTGTGGACAATTATGAAGCAGTCATTGATAGGATATTATTGAATTACGTAGGGAATCTGGACATTTAACCAGCCACACTTAATAAATTGTTTATAATTTGTGATATTCGATCATGAATTTGATATTTTATTAATTAATCAAATGACCCATAGTTTGAGGGGGAGATCTGCGCAGGGACCTTTTTCTTTTTCTTACGTTGGTTCTTTAATAACGGGGTTGGATAACCCTTTTTGCACCCACAGTGGTCTAATCCACCCAACTTTTTAGTATTAAAGATTCCCTGATTCTCTGGCTTAAACTCACTAAGTGTGGAGTTTGCAGGGGAATTGAAAAGTGGGGATGTTGCCCATAGAAACCAATCATATTCGAGATTGCCTTGATAAAGCTATATGTGTAGCGAAACATGTTGGCTGGACACTGTTCACTCATTTTATATATAGAACTATTCCATCATTATGCTGTGGCTTGCTCTACTGGTTTAATTTAAGATACACTATTATCTATTGATAGAAGCCCTTATTGGAATGGGCTCTAAAAAACCATCAGTGCTTGATTTGTAGCACTGTTCNTTACTATGATAAACAAATACAGCTAATTTTTGTATCATACTGTTTATCAAACTCATTCTGGTTTAGTTGCAAGCCATTAGCCTGCTTACTGCAGTGTTATGAGCCATAATTGATTTATTCATTAGAGTGAACTATTTATTTNATATTTTCTTTCACTTTCTCTATACTTTTTGCCCCATTCTTTCTTTTTTTTTTAAAGTGTTTCATATGTATTTACTACAGTACTTTATATATGACCCAGGTATTGTTGACCCCCCTGAGTGCCTCGCCCATACCCTATATTATTGGAGAGTGCGGTTCGTCTTTTTTGGTTGCGGTTATTCATATTCGAGCTCACATTCTCCAGTATGTAAAATGAAACTGAGAGCTCGAATCTTGTCCACGGACCCTGCTCAGATGTACTCCCTTGAATTTAAACCCCTAATGGACGAAGCATTAGAAGCAAATATTATAGCTAAAAACACTTATTTATTTATTTTTCGGTTATTCCTATTTACTATCACCTCCCTAAAATCCACAAATCACTTTCAGCACCTCCTGGGCATCCTATTATTTTGGGGATTAATTCAAATCCTTAAATGTATCCTATTAACCTCTAATTTATCCTATTATGTTGACTCTTTTTTACAACCTCTGATGCTGGTGCTTAGATCCTATATTCGTGATTCTACCCACCTTATTTCACAAATTGATGGTATAAAGTGGAAACCAAGCTATGCACTTCTGACATTGGATGCACAATCGCTATATACCAACATTCCTCATAAGGAAGGTATTGACTGCATTAAGGAATCATTGGCGGAAGATGGGAAGCTGAATGACCAGCACCAGAGGTTTATAGTTTCCTTATTTCAATTTATTTGACAGCACAATCATTTTTTATTTCTAGGTAAGTTTTATTTGCAGTCAATGGGAATGGCCATCGGGACCAGGTTCGCGCCGAGCTTTGCCAACCTCTATATGGGCAAATTCGAAAACCTGTTCATACCTTTTATTTTCTATTCTTACATTATAGAAGTGCTCAGTATAAGCCTTGGAAGAATAATATCCCCAAGGGGCAGTTTATTCACCTCAGACATAACTGCTCCTTGGGAGATACCTTCCATCAGCAAGCAGTGGAATTAAGTGACAGGTTCCTTGATAGAGGATACCCAAAATAATTGGTATCTAAGGCTCTAGAAGAGGTAGAGAGTATCCCTTGTGATCAATATTTAAAACCAAATAAAAAATAATATTAAACAAGAGAGAAATTAATAAGAAAGACACGGTAAAAAGGGAGATGATAATGAAATGAAAAAAAATAATCTAGTCTTTGTATCTAAGTTTAACAATCAGTCACTCAAAATTAAAGATACTATCTTGAGATATTATGGAATTTTACTGCAAATTGCAACCCTAGAAACAATTCTTCTAGGGGATGAATGAATGGGGTGAATGAAGCTATTGAATTTAACGTAATAGATAAAATTATCTTTTTTTATCAATTGCAATATATTAGTTAATATATATTTTTTATTATAANATATTCTTTTATTTACTTATTATTTACTTATTTACTTATATCATTCTCAACTAATTTATTTATTAACTGTTATGTATATTTTTAAATATTTGAATTTAAATATTTAAATATTTGAATTTAGGTGGAATAGGTTTATCTCTATCTTATATGTAAGGTTTCTAATTTCCATAATGCTATATTGTGAATATTTTTAGTCTATGGATTGGACTGTGATCCATCTTTGCATGGTTGTGAAGTTATAAATGTGCATGCTTAACTATATAAGTTTTTCAGTGTTTAGTCTCCTCTATGAGCTATTTATTTAGCTACAGAAATTTTATATGCTTGTATATTGTTGTTTTGTTCTTAATTTATAAGTATGAATTTTGACCGGAACTCAGGAGGTAATTATGCATTAGATGTGTCAGTATACACAGCCACATATAGCTATGCTGAACCGATGTACAGGTTCCCACGCTGCCTTTGATGAAGGTGGAGAGCTGCAAAGTCAGAAGACTTATCATAATTACATTTTAGAAGTATAGCTCAATCCACCCTAAAATAATAATACTTGCAATTACGGACTCTAAAGATGTTGAAAATATTTTATACTGTTGGTGCCCTTTTAAGAAGTTGCCTCCGGGAGGAGCAGTTACAAACAACAACCAGACTGCCAATACGAACGGTGGATGGATATTCATAAGATCTGATCTGAACCTACTAACAGCAGTAAGGAATTAAATATTGTGTTACTCCATTACTGCAAGGAAACTGAACATCAAGCAGGAGCGACAAGACAAGCTGCTCAAGTACAATATTCCAGAACACTGTTTACCTGCAAAGAAATTGTGAGTACCACTGTACTGTACTTAAAACAGATAACATTGTGGCAGATGAAAACGTCCCAAGTTATATAGTGACAGAGGAAATCTGGACATTTAACCTAATATCATTGCTAATAAGATCACATTGGCCTTAGGAACAACAGTGTTTGTTAGATTGCTAACATCAGGAGTCCACTAAGAACTTAGATCTATAGTAAGAGGCATGGACGTGTCCCCTTAGCACAGACGCACCGGACTTTGCTATAAGGGAATATTGAATTTGAAATAATAATTAATATTAATTTTCACCAACTGTATGTTTTTATATGTGTAATAAATTGTTTAGAATTTGTGATATCAGGTCATCAATTTGATATTGTATTCATTAATGAAATAACCAATAGATGGAGGGGGAGGTCTGCACAAGGACCTTTCTTTTTTTCTTATGTTGGTTCTTTAATAACGGGCTTGGCTATCCTTTTTGCCCCCGCAGAGGTCTAATCAACTAGTGATGGGTAGTGCAGGACTGATTAGTTAAAAACTAATCTTCATAGTGAACTAGTTCGTTCAGTTCGTTGCTCAGGAAAAGATTAGTTCATGAACTAAAGCAAGTGAGAGGAACTAGACACAGACTGATAGACATCCCAACAGCTCCATCAGGCTAACTCACTGTATGATACCAACTGCTTATCATATATATATATATATATATATATCTATCCAGAAAAATACCTCAAGTGAGGCACTGGGTCCGCACTCCGTAAAGTAGATAGCAAATGGTGCACGGTTGTAAGTATTAGATAATCCAAAAACCAGTCAAAACACTTTTTTAACCGGAAACCAGCACTCCATATAATCAAAAATGGCTTAAGTCCAAAGTCTCATAAAAAATGAGACTTTTTTATGAGACTTTGGACTTTAGCCATTTTTGATTATATGGAGTGCTGGTTTCCGGTTAAAAAAGTTTTTTGACTGGTTTTTGGATTATATATATTCTTTGATTTCCATATTTTTGCAGTTCTTTTGAGATTACCTGCAACTCCCAATAGTGCCGCCTTACAGTAGTGATATCTGGGGTACTAGCGGTAATAGTACCACACATTAAGTTACCACTTATCTAGCCAGTTTGTTTGCTACTACCTAGTTTTGTTTTATAATAATTTTTAAAATTCTAATGGACTACTATATATAATACTGCTATATAAAAAACTGTCAACAAAAAAAATAATACTGTAGATATATATTGAAAACCACTATGTTTGTATTGCCTGTTAAACTAAATAGTACCAGTACCAGTACTAAATGAAACTAACCATACAGTATTGCACTTGATGTAAAAACAATGGAGATAGAAGTTTAATGGTAAGTAGAAAGAGCGTCATTGGACATCTTATACTAATTACAGTACATTGAAATAAAACTTTGCAGTAAATATGCCTTTCATTTTTACTGGTAAAGCANCCTATTTAAGGAAAAAATATCTAGTTAATAAGATCAAACGTCTCTTCATTAATTGCAAGTAGACACAGCTGTTTAATTCTCAGCAGTCTTTCACTAACAGTTCAAATAACAAATAAAACATGTTTCTACATTTCTATAAAAGGAATGTCTTGTTTATACAAGGATGTTGCACATTTAAATATATTAACACGTGGGGGTATATTTACTAAGCGGTGAGATTGCAGCGAGATTGGAAAGTGGGGATGTTGCCCATAGCAACCAATCAGATTCGAGCTCTCAGTTTCATTTTACATACTGTGAGCTCGAATCTGATTGGTTGCTATGGGCAATATCCCCACTTTTCAATTCCCCAGCAAATTCCGAGCTTCCCTGTGAATTTAGGCCCAGGATTCTTAAACCCTTTAAGATTGTTCTTGTCATGTTATGGGCCATTACTGTAAGCAGATTTTTTTTCCAAATGGAAACCTCTGTATAGATAATGATGTGCAGGGCTGGGCAGGGCTGCAGGAGGGATTTATCTGTCACAAGACAAATTCAACAATTACAAGACAAATATATTATGTGCTGTCTCTGTCAGTCATTTTCACTATTGCAAAACAGAAGTTTACAGTTCATTGGGGAGGAATATGTTTCACCTCTGTAATCTAAAATTTCTCTAAAATCTACCTTACATTCAATTTGAAAGTAATGTCACCCATTATTCTAAACATTTGCTTCCATGTTTGCTTTGCATCACATTAAAGACTCTATACATGGATCACACTCGGAGTTTGAAATAAGGAGTTTTATTGAAGCCTCTGCTGATCCTGCCCAGCAGGTATTTCCAGCTGACTTTTTCCACTACTACCAGCCTGTATTAAATTTAGGGACTGGCAATATGATGGAATGATAAGTATAACTATACCATTCACTATACAGGACTTTTAATTTCAACCACACTGTTTTGAAACTGCTCATCTTGATTAACAGTTTATATAGCTGGTCCCTTCATGTACACTTGGTTAGAANTGGAATTATAGCCTATAGCCTTTGCTTCTGTCTTTCCTCCTCCATTATAGTTGAGTGCGTAGTTTTGATTATTGTTATGATGTACTATTTTTTTATACAATGTGAATGAAGATGAAGTATGTAATTCTTGTTAAACACTTAAAGGGTGTTTTGGATACTAAGGGGGGTATTTACAAAAGCTCGATTTTCAGGGGGATTTGAAATCGGACATACTCGCTTTGATTCAAAATCGAACCACCCTTACGATTTTGCTTATTCACAATACTTCGATTTCTGAATGCGATTTTTACAAGTGTCTCCAGCAGTAGGTAATGTGCTGTTGCTGCCACTCAAACCAAACCAGCAGTGCTGAACGCTCCACCGATGAAGTTCTCACCCGCATGGAACGTTTACAGCAGCAAATGCAGCGTGATTAACGTCACCACAATAGGCGTATGCACACATTAATGCGCCATCAATGCGCACAATATTCCCTACTGGCCAATCGTATGTGTGCTGCACTAGAAAACATCTCACTGGCCCTCACTCAACAAAATAATACTGCACAGCGCATTGGTGACAGTGTGCACAGTAGTTTAGGGGAAATTCGTGCAGAAATTAGTTTATTTCGCCATGTAATGGTTAATCAATTTGAGCAGACCTTTGCCTCTGCATCCTCCACATCTGACACAACCTCTGCTACAACCCCTAATGTGAAACCTAGGGGGTGGCACAGTGATAAGGGGTAAGGAGCCATGCACGCGTGAATTCATGCATAAGAACTGACATGTTGTTTAGAAACATGTTTTTCCTGTTGTTTATTGTTCTTTTATGTTGTAAACACATATTTTTTTAAATGTGCACGTTCCAAATGAGGTACTTTTTGTTTCAAAAATTTTTGTTGATGCCTTACTACAAAAACATAAAAAATAAATATTTTTCATTCAAAGCAAATTTTTGGAAAAGTGCGGACCTTCTCAGAATATAGGTGTTGTGGCATGAGCCGGGGAAGTTGGCATATACAGGCATAATGCGTAGTCTAGCATCACAGACCACCTACACATTCTGGGAGTGGTAATAGTGCCTATTCATATAGTAATAGGCACTATCCCTGGGCGGTCTCAGTGCTACGTGAGTGCAATCTATGGCTCCCAGTACCGATGGAAATCCTGCGAGCGCATAGAAGGCCTGCTTCACCTCATGCCATCCTGCCATATGATTAGGGAAACAGACATGTCTGCGCATTATTTTAGCCAAAGCACTTAACACCTGAGATAAGTGTCTGGAAAATGTTGGCTGAGAGATGCCATGCACTATGCCTGACACTGAGTGGAAAGAGCCAGTTGCCAGGAAATGTATGGAACTCATTAATTTCAGCAGCCCAGGAACTGCATGAGAGGT
>JABWIB010002200.1:50879-62032 GCA_016617825.1 Platyplectrum ornatum | reverse complement strand
AACACACTGCATTCTAATGACCACTATACAATACAAACTGCATTCTAATGACCACTATACAATACAAACTACATTCTAGTGACCACTATACAATACACACTGCATTCTAATGACCACTATACAATACACACTGCATTCTAATGACCACCATACAGAACACACTGCATTCTAATGACCACCATACAATACAAACTGCATTCTAATGATCACTGTACAATACAAACTGCATTCTAATGACCACTATACAATACAAACTGCATTCTAATGACCACTATACAATACACACTGCATTCTAAAGGCCACTATACAGTACACACTGCATTCTAATGAGCACTATACAATACACACTGCATTCTAATGACCACTATACAATACAAACTGCATTCTAATGACCACTGTACAATACAAACTGCATTCTAATGGCCACTATACAGAACACACTGCATTCTAATGATCACTGTACAATACAAACTGCATTCTAATGACCACTATACAATACACACTACATTCTAATGGCCACTATACAATACACACTGCATTTTAATGACCACTATACAATACAAACTGCATTCTAATGATAACTATACATTACAAACTGCATTCTAGTAATCACCATACAGAACACACTGCATTCTTGTGATCACCATACAGAACACACTGCATTCTAATGACCACTATACAATACACACTGCATTCTAATGACCACTATACAATACACACTGCATTCTAGTGACCACTATACAGAACACACTGCATTCTTGTGATCACCATACAGAAATCACTGCATTCTAATGATCACTATACAATACACACTGCATTCTAATGACCACTATACAATACACACTGCATTCTAATGACCACTATACAATACACACTGCATTCTAATGACCACTATACAATACACGCTGCATTCTAGTGACCACTATACAGAACACACTGCATTCTAGTGATGATCATAGTTGTTTCTGTCATTGGTTTCAGAAAGTGCTCGCTCTATCAGGTTGAGATCAGGTTATTGACTGAGCCATGGCAGAATATTCTACTACTTGTTTTTAAAAACATCTGGGTTGTGTCTTTGTCTGCCTGTACTGTGAATCCAATCAACTATGGTGAATTTGACTGAACCTGAGCATATTTCTGTACACCTCANAATTTATCCTGCTGTTTCTGTGACACCATTAATAAACATAATAATCCAGTGCCATTGGAAGCATATGTGTGCCTATGCTTTTGCACTGGCTGTATTGGCCTATACAGATGATGTACTATGTGTTGGATTATAAGGCATTCCAAGCCGTCTCAATTCTTTTTCTCTTCCAGTTATTCTGGTACAGTTTGACCTTCATGCTGTTCCAGAACTGGGCTGTGTGCTTTATCATTGTCTAACTACATGTTGCAGCTTCACAGAAACGACTTCCATTTATAAATGTAACTTTTTAAACTCTAGACATATTTTCAGCTTATTTCATAGTAATACATAGCTTACACCTATCCATCAGACAGCTTTATGCCAGTTGTCCAGTCATTTTTCCAGTTACATACTGGATGTCAATACCTTCAAATTAAATGATATCAGAACGCTGACATGTGAACAAAGCACCTTTATATATTATTGTTTGTTCAGCCCCTATTAATAGGCTATTCTTTGGCAATACTAAGTTGCACCTATAATTTCATTTTGAAATATGTTAGATAAGTTGATTATTATTACTTATTTGTTTTTGTTAGATGATGTTACATATAAAATCATAGTCATTACACTGTTAANGCATGTTTTCATTTATGAAGAACAGAACTCATTAATGCAGCAAATGAAGCATAGGAAATCGAAATCTTCAGAATAACGTGTATTTTATAGTTCTGGAATGTGATNCTGATCTGGAAAATTGGAAAATCATTATGATGACCATGCCAACAATCTACTAAAACATTATTTGTCTTATATTTTAATTATTAAGGCCAAATTCCTGTTCCTCATCAAGAAAAAATGCAAAAAGGTATAGCAGACATTGGCATACGCNGCTTGTATTTACCTTTCAGTGTTGAAGCAATCTGTAGATCATCACTNACCACATGGCAGGTCCAGGAGAATAGTATAGCTGTAGACGGAGTGGTTGCTATGAGGGGGAGTCTTTTAAACNATTACTGTTAATGAAATGCTTGCTTTCAGAACCTCTACTACCATAATATAAAAATACTTGTTCTACTCATGTTTTGACAAGTCCCAGTCAGCAAAAACGAATATTTATCATCAGTCGCATTNAACGTTTTGTTTTGCAGTTCAGAATGCTGACTGTGACATTGATTGAACTAAATTCATCTCCAAGTGAGCTCTAATGTGCATCATTCATCGTCATCATCATATATGTAAAATCCAAGTAAATACAAAGTAGAAGCTAGAGANTAGGGCCTAAATTTACTAAANTNGGGATTGGAAAAGTGAGGANNTTGCCTACAGCAACCGATCAGATTCAAGCTCTCAGTTTNATTGAACATANTGGAGAATGTGAGCTTGAATCTGATTCGTTGCTATGGGCAACATCCACACTTTTACAATTTAGTAAACGTGGGCATGATTAGTACATTTAGGCCTAGAAGTTTGTTATGAAGACTTNTAGCTATTCATAATGATATTGGGCCTGAGTGCTTTCTGTAATTAATATCATATTTTCTGGGACTCTNCATGCAGGGAGAATATTTTAGGAATGTCTAGGAGACTGCCGAATTTCCCCCTGTACGAGTCGCCTAATCTGCCGGGACTTGGGCTGAGGCAGTGATTTCATATAAATCACTAGCTTAGCTCTCTTTATTATGCTTGGCGTGGCTTGATGATGTCAGTCCCAGCCCATGCATACCAAAAGCTATACTATTTCTGTCCAGTGGGCAGGGCCGGTGTGCCCATTATGTGAGTTCAGGCGGGTGCCTAGGGCGGCCAGCCATCAGGGCGGCAGAGCGGCAGCAGTTTAATTTTTTTAAAATAAAACATTTAAAAATGTATTTAAAAAACATCCCCCCTCAAAATAATTTAAAACCGGGAGGGCAGCCGACTGGTTGGGCGGTCACCGCGCCGCCCTCCTCAGCAGTTTAGTACCGGCGCGACGTCACTCCGGTACGTGATGTCACGCCGCACGTCACTTGACAGCGAGGGGGTGCGGTGCTAGGTCTGCCTAGGGCGCCCGCAGACCTAGCACCGGCCCTGCCAGTGGATGGGGCTTCTTGTGTGATTTACATAAATCACGCCCTCTGCCCAACCCCCAATGTTACTAGTGGTGTCATTTGCACGTCATATACGCAGGTGCCTTGTTATTTAGACTAGGACATCACCTCTCACCTCTAATACTGTCGCAATAGATGACATTTACCTCCCCAGCAATGTAACACGGTTTCTCGCAGGTGTGATTTTACACTCTTACTTTCAAGTCTGGATCTGGTCCCAGAACCATATGTTAAATTCTTCTTGTGCGTCTCTAAGAAGAAGGCTATTGTACATAAAAGATCAGTGTGACAGGTTCTTGACATGGCTACCCCCTTCGAATNCACAGCAACTGGCTGTCATTATTAAGTCAGGATCAGACCCATTATGACAATGCTAAGCTATAACATCCAGTTGATCTGGACAGTTGTCTGGAATTCATAGATTAAAGGAGCTCACAAAGAATAAATGAAACAAGGTGGTAAGATTATTCTAAAAGGAAATCATACTTTCAGACTTGATACTTTTGTAAAGTTANATTTCATTTTTCATGTGTGTCTTTATGTGATCATTTGATGGGCATGTGTTGCAAGCAGATATATAAGCTGTTCCTTTTTCATGTAACTAGGAGCCTATGCCTTGTCGGCAGATGTTAGGGATACAAAGAAGCGCTTTTGTTGGAGACAGATGTGTTTCGTGTCTGTACCACTGCAAAACCAGCAACACCCATTATTGATGTTGTGGCGACAAGACCCATACCAAAGCTATGATGTAATGCTGAACAGCCCAAGTGCCAGTACAACTACACACTTACTCATGTCAATGATCTATGTCAAAATTGTCACTCCCTTTAATTTATATAATAGCAATATCAGTATACCCTTCATCCCTAAAGTCACTGCCATGTAGGTTTACAGTAAGNGCCAATAGTGTCCGGCCAGGAGTCCTCCCTGCTGGTGACTGAATGAAGGAGAGCTTGGAAATTCTTAGACCTAGAAAAATACACGTTGATCTTATATTACCTGTAGTCATGGAGAGCAAATCNTAAAACATGCATCCCAAAAACTGGATGCTGGAAAGTTTCATGTGGTTCTTCAATATAAGAAACNTTTGTAATTGGGGTTTAGGGGATGGATGAAAATGTTAAGCGCATACCAATAAAATGTGCAACTGATTTTTGAAGGACTTGGGATGAAAACAATTTAATTTAAAAGCTGTACGTTTACATTGGTTCTGTAATTTCTTGGCATAATCTTTTAGAGCTGGAAAATGATGAAGAGATTAACTAGATTTATGTTGGCACATCCAGGTGTATGCTGGCATGTAAATAGGTAATAGAAGGAAAAGAGTCATTACAAAGAACAAGCTTATGGTTTTTACCAATTACTCCAAGTCATAGGAATTACCTGGCCCTGTACTTCAACAGGGACATATTTGTACCTTTTTAATCCACCTTATTAGAATCACCGAGTTCTATTTAGTGCATCACGAATAAAACCGCAAAAATGTAAGGGTATATTTTTATACACACATATTGTACATGCTATAAATTATTAACAGAACATTCCCCTGCAGAGTGTAATCATAGAATTTGCCGGTTTGTGATGCTTCATCTTGCATTTTGTGTATATTCATGCTAAGGGATCAGTTTCAAGACTTTTTAATATACAATTTTTGCTTTCTCTGTGTGTTTTTCTCCACTGAGGACTGATTGTTAATCTTTCCTAATTCCCACCTTTAGGTGCCCCGGCCAGGATTTAAGTAGAGAAAGACCACTTATGTAGTAATGTGTAAAAGGGCTGTACTGCCTGCTGGGTAAGGAACNATTCTGTAATGCAGAAATTTATTCAGGATTTTATGGATCAGAGAACTATAGTAAATGACCACATCCATGGATAAGCTGGTGGATTTTAATTGGGATACTGTGAATGCAAAGAGCTGAAAGGCTGGATTGTAAACCCNCAAGTAATGGTTCACACATTTAAGTCACAAAATGTCCTAGCTTGGCACTTCATTTCCATTTGGTAATAGAAAATGCTAGAACGTTTGGAACAATGAATGCCATTATGCTTTGTGAAAAGTCCTTTTTTTACGTGAAGTTTCTGTGTTGGGTGTAAATGGTAATATCACTTTAANATATTGGACAGAAGTATGGCCATAACCTGTTATAATTATCAATNGTATTTAATTTGCAGATACAGTCACAGATTGTTCAGAAGTTTTTTTNNTTTTTTTCTTCTATTCTTCCTTTTTTGGTTTTTATTTTGTAACAATCAACTGTAAAAAAAAATTAATTTCCCTGTCTCCCTGTCTGTGTACATTAAATATAATTCATATTTTTTTGTAAACTTTATTAGTTAAAATTAAAGAAACTTGTTTTTGCAATGCTAAAAGCTTTATCATCCTTTTAAAAGTATGGACAGAATCCAGACTGCAATATAACAACCTCATTATTCATGCANAATGCCTAACTATTGTGTACATATATGCACATGGAGACATCGGAACGCAATGCAAATCATATATAATATCAGGGTGTGACAACTTAAATTGCATGGTGGGAAATGGGATGTATTTAAATTGTACAGTAAAGCATGTACACAGCTACATAGCTACATTTTTTTAAATGTACAAGTAATTGAAAGATGTCTTCTAATGATCTGCTACATGCATGAGCTCCATCTGTGTAAACAAGCCCTGATTCATTTGCTGCAGTATTATGCTATAATTACAAACTCGTCCACCAGGTGGCTCTATACTGATGTTTCAATGGGAATTGTTTCTCTGAGGACTGTGTTTTCAGTATACACTGAAGTTTTCTGCACACATCGGAACATCTTTGATCAAAAATATTAGGCGCTATTAACAATCATTTCAAACAACCACAGACAGTATGAAATGATCCTGCAGCATGTTTGTGAGTACACACTAAACAGATGTCTGATGAGTACCCACCATTAGGCATAGCTAAACCTTTTCATAGGATCCACNATTCAAAAGGTGTCCCATTTTACATGTAGAAATCAGGGTAGAGTTTGGGTTTAGAAGTGGACTTTAGCATAGCACATGCTTAAATATTTGTCTGCAGGAGAGACGTTCCGCTTGCATGACAGACAAAGGTCTACATCCTGTACTAGGTCACCAACATGATTAATTTTACTGGTCTGTTTATAGGGGAAAGTCACAAGAACACAGTAGAGACTAGTTTTTCCAGTACTTTCAGGGATAATATTCATTCAATTGCAGCTTAAATTCACAGTGAGCTCTTGAAATGACTAAAGCACATAATGGTGGATTTAGTAAGCTTAAAGAGAATAGAAAAATATGAAGAAAGCAGACGTTCTTCTCTTTGCAGTTTAGTGACCATGGTTTTCTATAGGGAAGGGGGTATCAGATACATTCAAACAGAGAAGAATGAAGCCAGTGAAGTGTCACCGATGATAAATGTACTCCACAAAGACATNATGGGGCATGGGTGGAAGGCCATCAATCGGAAAAGACAACTAAGGTAAAGCTAATGGAACCAACTTCAATAAAAAATAATAATAAATGTTGTCATAACAGGGACCATTGCTTTGACACTTATGTAAAAACAAAATTCCCCAATGAAATTGGNATTCTTTAGGTGCTGTGTACACAGTTCTTTGTTCAGTGCACAGTGACACCACAACCTGGACAACAAAGAGTCTTCCTAATTCCTTTATCACAGAGCAGAATGTATTCCAAAATCTAGTATTCATGATTTACAGCGCCAAGCAAAATATCAAAGCATTTCCTGTTTAGAAAAATGTGACACTGTCAGTAATTTATAGCCTTAGAGAATCGATTTACTAAAACATTAGGTCAGTTGTTATTGTTACTATAGCAATAATCATCACAACTTCTTCTGTAAATCTACTATCACAAACACAGAGGCCACAGGGACCAAGTAATCAGATATTGACAAGGGCTTCTCAGGCTTGGGTAAAACGCCTTGTGACTAACTTATACTGGCCACACACCAGTATTAAGGGGTATCATTTTTCTTCTGCGTATTTGTATTCTGAAACTATAGTAAACAGAATTGGATGCTTAGTAGTTATCATTATTATTATTATCACTTATCGCAGGCTAACATTCTATAGGAGCGGAAAAAACAAATGTTAGGTCTTGCTCGTGAATCAAACTTACAAACTTAGCATTGTGAGCCATCAGTGCNACTCANTGAGGCTTCTGTACTGCCACCTTAATCATAATATATATTTACATGTTCATTCCACCTTATGTCAAAAGATAGCTATACCTCTGACCCTATCTTGGGAAAAATGGCTTGCAAATNTTTTTGTTTGTTAATGACTTATTCATTTCTTTTATTTTTTGTCAGTGTATGTTTTTGCTTGTCTTGTTTGTCTTTGAATATTATTAGAATGACTGTACACTTTTTTATTATATATCAGTTANATTTTTGTTCTTTTGATTAGTGTTTGTTTTTTGTTATTAAAAAGGTATTTTACAATACATCTGAATTTTATTTGAATCATTTTAAACACATCAGACCAGACCCAGTCTTTTCACTCCAAGCACAGAGGTAGCATGGATCCTATGAGATCCCCACTGGATCCTGCTGATTGATTGACACTCCGAAGGTGGTACTCTGAATTCAAAAGACTGCATTTTCCATTTCTAGCTGTTTGAAATTTACCATTTATTTTGGATGTGGTCAATATTTATTTATTTAAATTTATGTCTATTATTTTATCTCCTCACCTTGGACCAGATCCATTGTTGGAAATAAGAGAGGAAAAGTTTACCTGGGCAAAANCATAATGAATTGCAGTGGAGGTAAATTTCATTTGTTGGAAACAGCATACGAGGTGAGAGATGATGTTTCCTGTCCCAAGTCTAAATAATACCCTGTTCACATAGACTACCTTGTTAAATCTATTTTTAACGAGCAGGGTTGTTAGCTGTGGATCTGGATTCCCCTGGTTACTAACCCTGTTCACAGTGCTGAATTACCCTGGTCAACACTGTTCACATTGAACTAGGGTAGTTAGTAAAGTTGACTGAATTAACCGGGTAATAGCCCTCTGTGTGAACGGGGTATGACAGTGTAAAAGCAGTTGAAGATATTTATTTACAGGTTTAACTTTCCTCTCTTATTTTGAAACTGTGGATCTGGTCTTCTCTATTCTTTCACATGGAATAAAGGAGTTGGTCAGTCATGGTCAGTGTTTGGTATTTTATACATATGCATATGGATTTTGTTAATAATTACTACTGAGTTCTTATAAATGACCTGTGTGCTAACATTTTTATATCTCTTATGGATTCCTCTTGAACTTCCCCTCTGATGTGCTTAGGGATGTCAAATCTACAGTAGTAGGACACATTGACCCATCCTTTTTTACATTATACAAAATAATAATTCCTCTGAGCTCTGGGAACTACACTACAACAGGTCTGAATTCAAATTATTGGCTGATTTCCCAGCTACCATGCGCCAAAAAGCTGCTTGAATGATTTGCATACAGTCGCCTTATTCACTTCTGTTCCTCACACAATCTTCTGGATCTGGAATCAGTTAAGCTTTGTTCCCAAGACTCCACCAAACTGCACTGANATGGGTGGTCGATGATTTAATCACTGCTAAATAAAAATATCTCACTACTCTCTTCTGTTGACCACTCTCTTCTTATACAAATGTTGCTATCACTAGGTATTCAGGACACATATCTTAACTGGTTTACATCCTACTTATCTAATCGCTCTTTAATTGTACTCTTTTGTGGATCCATCTCCTCTGCTCATCACAAGGCTCAGTCCTAGGTTTGTTTCTCATCCCTATCTACTCCACTTTCTTTGGACAGCTAATAAAGTCTGAGAAAAGAAGAGAGGACTGGGGCGCTTTGAATTCAAAGTCTTAGCAATATTTACAGTGAGAAGTCAGACTGTGTGTGCAGGGCAAACATCTAACACGTTTCTCCAATAAGGTTTCATTAGGGGGTAATAAGTCATCTTATGTGTGAGCTGCTCAGGATTCAAAGTAATAAACTAGATTGAGGGAGACACCATTTATTTGGGTTTGAGTTAAGCGCTGGATTTATACATATATAAGCTAATAAAGTCAATGGGATTTCAGTATCATCTTTATGCAGATGCAAAACTACCTATCGACTCCTGATCTCTCACCAACTGTGCAGGCCCATGTAACTGAATGTCACTGTACCTTCTAATCCTGGATGCCCAAACGCCACATCAAAATGAATNTTTCAGAAACAGAATAATTTTTACAACTGGCAATAAAAGCTGTCCACCTGGCCCCTCTATTTCTGTTGACAACATTAAAATGATCTTCTCATTAAGCTTAATGTGTCTCAGACAAGCTTACCAGATTCCTTTATCTACTCCTTAACATTTTTCTACACCACTTACAACTGCTTTGTATATATATATATATATATATATATATATATATACAATATCAAAAGATGACAAAACGTCATTAGTGCATACTATTAACAAGAGAAGCAACAGTTCAGTACAGACCATACTTATAATGGGTACATTGAAATCACATTTGTAAAGTCATCTGGAAAAAATGGTAGTAACCATATCATGAAAAGATCATTTTAATGCGCAAAGGCGTTCACTATAAAAAATTTTTTCTATATTAAAATTACCCTCAGTTCTGCTACTAACACTGCTGTGTGACTGGATCATACAGAGCACTGGGGACCTTTAATATACACTTTTACCTGGCTGGTTCACTGTGTGATATAAAGCACTTATGTATCAAAACCTATCAATACCTATCAATGTCCTACAGGATGTCAGCTTGCGGACAGAGCGTTCTTACCTATGCAGTCTATCTCTTACCACCCAGTCTATCTGTTGCTAAAATTTTAAAGTGCTATGTAATCTAATAGTGCTATATAGAACCTGTTATTAAATAACTATATATATATATATATATATATATATATATATATATATATATACGAGCGAGCAGGTAAAACCATGTTTAATTGCAGGTGAGGTAAAATGGATGTCAGTGTTTGCATGGAGATACTGACCAGCGATACTGCTAAGCTGGCTTGAAACATAATTTCTCAACTCTAATACTGGTTGCAACTGATGATGCAGTTTACCTTCCCTACAATTCAACATGGTTTTCCNCACTCGCTTGTAAGTTTAATATTAGTCTGGATCTGGTCCATTTTTACAAGAAGGGGAATCTTGATAAATTTACATTGTGTACCTTTGACTCTTCTGTAAGTTAATATATGTTTGGAGTAACTTGTAAAGCTATTACTTTAGTCTCTGTGGAAAATGTGAGTGCGGACACACAGAACAGGTTTACATAATTGCTGTAAAACTACTTGAAGTTCCATTCACAGTGGCAGAACAAACAAAATAAATTATCTGCTTAGAGCTAAGTTGTGTAAACTGTATATACTACATAAACTTAGTGAAGTAAAGCTTGCGGGTGGCACAAACAGCTTTTCATTTTCATTTGTTTTATTTTTTATTTCAAATGGGTTTCCCTGGTACTTGGCAATGGTCATAAGGGAACATTATATTGAAAAAGTTCATTTTAATCACTCCATGGCATGTTTCCTAAATCCACATGTAAGAGGCTGGCATGAAGACAGGTTTTATATTATATGTCCTGATACACTCATCTCTCATTGACTGTACCACTGGAGAATATCTTGTTAACAGTCTGTCTTAAGTGTTTATAATGTGCCAGACTGAAAATCTGGAATAACACAGCTTGGAATTTTCTGTGCCTACACTTCTTGAATAATTAGTTAACATTTACATAGTCTGGCATACTTCTTACCAATCCATTGCAACTTCAGTGGTGGTAAAAAAGAAATCTCTATTTTCCAGCATCTTACTGCTTGCCTAACCACTAACCAGTGAATCTATTAAAGACAAATGGGCATTTGTTTCCTAAAATTTGACTAACACTGCA
>JABWIB010002200.1:16665-40266 GCA_016617825.1 Platyplectrum ornatum | reverse complement strand
GATGCTTGCGCATTACGTTGGTTTGACGCGCTACTTGCGCGCGAGTTGCGCGCTTTGCGCCCAATTCAGAGTTGCACTAATTGATGAAAAAACGCAAGTCTGCATATGGCGCACAGCGCAACCATGCACAGTCTGCGCGTGCGCTGCGCCCGAACTCTGGATGTGGTCCAGGGCCGCTGTCACCACAACCCAGGCCTGGGACTGACAGAATTTGAAGTCCCGGGCCCCCCTGTTGACGTCATGACGTTGCGACGCCGTGACATCCCAGTGTCATGTTGTCAGTAAAGGCACGGCCAGCAACCTTACTCTGAACTCACTTGAACGCTAACTGAGTTCAGGCAGGCCTGCTGCAACAGAGATACGCAGATGAAAAGCTTCCCCATGGAAGCTTTCCATCTGTATTCCTCTGCTGCACGCCAGTGACATGGCGCTGGAGAAAGGGGGGACAGCCGGACCCGGACAGTAGGCCTGGCTGTCCCCCCTGGATGGTGGCCCTGATTATAGTTAGCGTTCCTCAAGTCACATCCAAACCCCTAGGACTAACCTTACTAGTAACATTTCCCAATTTCCCCATTACATTTGTCCACATACTAAAAAAACTTGGAAGGTCATTTTTTAGAATTAGGGAGAAATGAAGAGCTTTATAATGAGTTGCAGAGTTTATAGAGTTTCTGTCTTGACATAGGATCAGAACCAGACTTACATGAAATGGAACATTGGAACATTGGATTGGATCCAATCTGTTTTCATTTTAAGTGAGGTGGGATCAGAAGTCTTAAGTGAGGGTCCCCGCATTAGTGGGGAAANAGTTCCCATGCTCTCTAATGGATGTCTACATACAGAATAAGATGGCATTTTAAGAAGTATTTAATCAACTTACCTGACCCAGGTGAAGCGCCTGTGACTACTGCAGATGCCCCGGCCCATGCACAGTGATTTTCAATCTGGGATTAGTGAGTCGCTGCTCAAGGGTTGGCACTTCACATCATTTCAGTGAGGAACAATGTNGGCGATTATATGACTGGCCATTGTGGGAGATCGACCATGCTGTCTAAGTCGCCTGGCTGATTCTGACTACTCAGGTTTATTTTAATAAATAGAGCCCTTTCTCTCTAACTCTACCATTGTATGTACTTGTACAATATCTCCATCTTCCTTCAGCCATCGTTGTTGCCTTATTAGATGTGGATGGTTAAGTATTAAAGAGGCTGAGCTATGACTTGGTGAAGAAGGAATGTTCATGGCACTGTGCTAGACGGAATCAGAAGAAACAATAGACATAAGTGCACAGCCAGGAAACCATTAGGGAAGTCATTTGTGGAAACCAATGTGAGTAGGGAAAGCCTTTCCAATAGGAAACTGATTCCTTGGTCCTGTACCAAACTAATATTAACTTATTGACTCTGTGAGATCTTGTGAAACTGTAGAGTCATGTTCAAATCTCATGTGAACTCTGGGAACTGAACACACATATTAATGGTCAATGAAGTTATACATACAGTACAATCAGTAATCCTTTCATCCTTATTTAAAATCCTTAATATTCCCAAAGACAAAATTAATATTTATCATTTAAAAACAAAATCCTGAAGCATAACACTATGTTTATTAACCATGAAGAAGAAACCAGCATTTAGAACAAGATAAACCTTGAGCTATCATGAAACAATGACAGAAAGAGCAACAGTTAGCAAACGTGATGCTTGGTTAGACAACTGTCCCCACATACTAAAAGTCACCAGAATAGGCACCACCAGAATAGGCACCACCACAGTGCACCATCTGAAGTGACCACAGAATTAGGTCCAGCTCCTGGCTTAAAAATAAGAGTGGAAAGTTACACCTGGGTGACACATGATAAATTGCAGGGGAGGAAAATTTCATCTAGCAGTATTAGAGATGAGATATTATGTTTTCTACTTAGGGTTGCCTCCTTCCTCACCAAAAAATACCGGCCAGGGTCAAAAGTGAGTGTGGCTATGGGGGTGTGGCTTGGGGTGGGGATAATTTTGCAACCTTCTTCGGCCCAGCAGCCAGGATCGTAAAAAATAAAAATATATATACATTGCTGTGTACACAGGTGACAGGTACAGCGCTGTGTATATAGGTAACAGGATAGGTACAACGCTGTGCACACAGGTGACAGGTACAGCGCTGTGTATATAGGTAACAGGATAGGTACAACGCTGTACACACAGGTGACAGGCAAAGCGCAAAATATATATAATATAATACAATGTAAAATATAATGTGACTCTGGCACTGTGTATTGACCACAGGGTTAGGGTTAGGGTTAGCTGCATTAATTAAAGTGGAAATCCCCCCCCCCCCCCCCCCAAAAAAGAAATTACCAGCAATTACTATTGCCGGTAAAAAAATACTGGCAAAATTACTGAGCAGGCCGGTAGTTTTCCGGCCAGGTGGCAACCCTATTTCTAGTTCAAGGCCTAAATTTACTAAGCAGTGGGATTGGAAAAGTGGGGATGTTGCCCATAGCAACCAATCAGAAGCTCACATTCTGTAGTATGTAAAAGTAAACTGAGAGCTTTAATCTGATTGGTTGCTATGGGCAACATCCCCACTTATAAAGTATAATACAGTGTAATCAGGGTTGCCAACTTTTGCAAATGAATATCAGGGAGATTGTGTTAGCAATATTAAGGTGCTGCACAAAAGGGGTGTAACTTGGATCAATACAGGGATGTGTCCTATGTATAGCTCCACCCATGGGTGTGTCTAGCTCAGCCATGAGAACTATTTTACAATAAAAATGTCAATATCAGTATTTATTGTTTATTTGAAAGTAGTAAATAGGATCTATTGACTTCTTTTTTTATATAGAAATAGGACAATTTTTGCATTATATCATCATAAAGCAATGTTTTCTTGAACTTAATCAGCATCAGGGAGTTTGACCGACACTTCAGGGAGTCAGGGAGATCACCCACAATTCAGGAAGTCTCCCTGAAATTCAGGGAGAGTTGGCAACCTTGAGTATAATACAAAGTAATCTCCATACATGCAAAGATAATTATTACTTTAACATTATTAACCATGGTTTTGTCTAGGTTTTCCTCTCTTGCTTTCTGGATCTGCCTCTTGGTTCTGACCATTGAGCCTGTATAATCCCATAATCCAGCCAATATCAGATTTCTTCCCTCTCTATTTGTGAGTTTGTACTGTGAGCATTCACTTGTAACAAGTCCCCATGTTCTCAGTGTGCACAAGCACACACACACGCACACACACACACACACACACGCACACACACATGCACACACACACACACTGAAATAGGGGCTATTATTGAGCAGGAATTGTTAGATTACTCTAGCTTGTCTATCACAAGGTTCCCAAAGATCAAAGTGTTATGAGGAGCCCCAGCTCTCAGAGGGATTTTCTCTTTCTTCTAGCATATGGGTACAGTATGATGTCATTCCCTGCAAATAACTCACAATACGTGAAACTCTTTGATCATTTAGAAGCTCTTTCTGTAGATAAGATTCCTTTGTATCAGCCTCTTCGCTGTCATCGCATGGATTCTGCAGACATTTACTACTTTAAACTACATGTATCACAGTTAGGGGTATATGTGACATACGTTCAGTTTTTATGGTGTATGCTGTGCTTGTGTTAAATATTAATATGGAGTAATGTTAGAGGTCATGGGAAAGGTTAAAGCAGCCACTAAATCACTGTTTGGCACAAGCTAAATAGACATTGTGGTGTGCACTCTATTCTGCCAGCACTGTGTAAATAGTGTACACTACACAAATTATGTAGCATGAAGGGTGGAGGGATGTATATTGTACGGTAAGGGCTGGTTTCAGACCTTACGCACTATCCAGACTACCGCACCACCTTACATTTAAGGAAAAGAAGTGGGGAAGTTTTAGGGTCCTCTGTATTGATTCCCCGCCACATAGGGGCAGATGTCTTCCCCCATAGGAAAGGGAATAGGCCTTCATGAAGATAGTTCCTTCAATCAGTTCACTGAGCGCCGTAATTTCTTAAGTCTGGATATGGTCCAATGTTATTAGCAGCAGATTCTTATGTCCTGTATGTTTTTCCAGGATATCCCACAGATGCTCAGACAGATTACAATCTGTGGAATTTAGAGGCCAAGTCAACACCTTGAACTCTTCTTCCTCATGTTCCTTAAACATTCCATGCTGCATCCTTTACTGGTCAGAAGTTTTAATGTTTTGGCTGATCAATGCACAGACAAGCTATGTTTTTTTTATTTGTGTCTGTTCTACAATAGTACAATAGTTGTTTTAGATATTTCCCCCTTTATATGGACTGGATCCAGACTTACGCAAAAAAACATTTTTAATTGCAGGAGAGTTACATTTCATTACTTGCAAACCAGAGGCGGGACTAGATCGTCGTGGGCCCGGTGCAAAAATATTCTTTAGGCCCCCTTCCCTTCAAAGGGCTGGACGTGCTTTGAAATCTGGGTTCATATATTGGCTATATTGGTAGGGGCCCGGGGTGTGCACACATCAGATTCAGGCTCACATTCTCCCGTATGTAAAATGAAACTGAGAGCTTGAATCTGATTGGCGCTACTGGGTAATTAATATTAATCAGCCTAGATTACGGCTAGTCACTACTCCCTGCAGAGTCCCTGATTTTATACACAGTTACCAACTACTTTAGGACATTATCATTCTAAAGAGCTTCACTGAATTGGTTCAACTGTTTTCATTTAAGGCCCATACTTTTTGAGATCTGTACATTAGAACAACTTAGAGGTCATTTAATAAAAGGTCATTTAATAAAAGGCAGACATTGTATTAAATCATGCAGTCATTGTTTATATTTTTTAGATTATCAAACTGGAGATGGCTGAGAAAGTGTCAGAAAATGACCTGCCAATCACGAGAAGCACCGCAGTGTGGAATGAAGACTTCTTGCCAGATGCCATTCCCCTGTTCAGCTCAGGAAACATATTCAGGAAATCAGTTAAATCTCCTCCAGGTGGGAATTGGAAAACACATTAAACCTCTGGACCTGTATTCCCTTGTTACCCAGTGCACACTTTAAACGGGCAGAATTATAACCACATGGGCATTGTCAGTGCAGCACAAAGTATTTCAGGATAAACAATTAAAAGTGTAGTCAGTAGATTGTTGGTATTCCACTATATCCCCACATTCGAGACCATGCTCATTGTCGAGATCATAAAAAACAAGCAAAAGTTACCAGTAAAATGATATAAATATGTCATTTAATAGAAAGAAAACATGTAAATATTATTTGTCCACCTTTCTCAGGACAAATAATACATATTTGATAAATTTTATGGTCATGGGTAACAATTTTTTTCCAATTTAAGAGCATTTTATGAGTAACTGGATCATGCCACTCATTTTTTGGCTGGGCGCATTCTGAAATGAGCAATTGTGTAATCTACTTTAATGATTTCCCAGCAGAAAAGACCTGCTACAGTAATGCAGACTAACCAATGTTCTTTGTGCCAAATGAATACATAAATAAAAAACATGGTCAAGAAATATGTAAATAAAACATTTTATGACTGAAATAAATAATAAATATTCTGAGCAGTATGAGCATCTATTCTACAATAGCCAAAACGGTCCGCATGTAAGCATACCATAGCACTCGGGATATCAAGCCAGAGTTTGAGGAGGATTATACATGCCAATTTAACCCTCCATCCTTAGAGAGATGTCATGCCAACCGCTGTCTGGAAATTCTTGAACTGGTTCAAGGTCGCCATTCAACATTTCAATGTACCGGTTTGACGGCACTCACTGTTATACCATCCTCCTTACAATCACATGGGCCAATTACACCAACGTCATCAACTGCACACCAAACAGTTACACGAGAAGAGTGGAGCTGTCATTCGAGGAGCTCTCGAGGGTTACGTTCCCAGTAGCAGAAATTCTGATTGTTTACGGCTCCACTGATACGCAAAGGAGCCTCATTGGTAACTGCTGCAGCAGGAACCTGTTCAGTAAGGAACCTGGCATCATCTCTCTCAGTTAAATCTTGAGCCAACATAATTTTGTAAGGATGCAGTTTTAAATTGCCATGCTGAATCCTCCTCAAACTCTGACTTGATATCAAACAAAGCCACGATGTTCACAGGTCCAAATCATAATGGGTACTGAAAATGAGCCTAATCTTCCAGATGTGACCAGCCCTGCCTCTCTGCCCCAACTACAATCCGCACAGTACCACCACCAAATGTGGGAGATCTCTATTCTAAACCCTGTCCCAACAATATCATGATGAAAATATTACACTATAATAAACAATCTGACATTACTATTTGTGGTAATTCTTTGAAATGAAGTCTGTAATAAGTAAAGAAAACTAACATTGTATAACATTGCTTTAAACAGGATCCAAACTAGACCATATAGAAGAGAAGAAGACACCAGGTATAACTCTTTACTTTTTTATTTGTTTAAACAGAAACACATATATGTCATCCTATTTTAAGGACCTTAGCAATATTTTTGTTACTTTTATTTTGTCTTTCAGAGAGTAAATTGTGTCACTACAATTTATTTAATCTTGATAGTAAAAGATACTAAAGGTGTTAAATAAGAATGGGTTTTTATTACACAAAATCCAATTTTCACCACCCTAGGGGTGTAGGCAGACTGGCTACATCTAAAAAATTCATGCTCAGTGCTGACTGATCTATTATTTGGATGCCACTAGATAATTGTTATAGTATAATGTGAGTCTAGAATCTGTGGAGTAATGTTACTGCTGCTATTTAAGTTAGAGCTACATCTATTTAAAAGTATAAAATAATCAGCCATACCTCCACAACCAACCAATATCTGTCCCAATAAGCGCCATTTCAGAGCTGTTTCCACTGCCGCTAACCCTGGAAAATTCGGGTAAAACCCTGCATGTGATCCAGGTAAAAAACCTGGGTCACTCTACCCAGGTTTTTACTACCTTGTGGTTGTTTCTGCTGACTAAAAACTATGGTCAATGCGCATTCTTAAGCGAAAACCTATTTTTTAGGTCAGTGGAAAAGGGGTAAAAGTGGATCTAGCCATCAATGGAACTGTTCAGGAGTTTAATAAGAAAATGCATGTGCTTTGTGATTTCTGTTTTAAGAAATTACAAGTATGGGAGCAATTTGTATTAAAAAAGGGAAGATTTTAAAATGCACTACACGTATATTGGTTAATAATATAAATTATACCCACTATGGTTCATATTTGTTTTTGGTTACTTCATTCTTAGGGCTGCCTGGAATCCCTGGACCACCTGGGTCAGCAGGACCTATTGGTTTACCTGGACCAAAAGGAGATCCAGGAGAAGTGGGAAAAAATGGACTTGCTGGGCCTCCAGGTACCAGACACTTGATTTCTTAATGCTATAAATATTAGACTCCTAAAAAGGAAAATCAGGTTAATGTTGTTTCTTTACTACTAGATTTTTTAAATTAACACTAAAGAACTGATACCTATAATACATTATATGAGTCACTCTACAGCAGAGGTTCTTAACCTTTTTGGAGGTATTGAACCCCACAAGTTTCATACGTACATTCACCAAACCCTTTATAGTGGAGTGTGACGAATCACACGAGTAGGGGGAACGGCAGGACTACCATAAACAACATAAATTACACAACAAATTTTTGATTAGCCATAAATATACATCAATAGCCATCAGTTTCTTATGGTGAAGCATTGAAAAAGCTGTAAAATTATTGTGTTTTTTGCAAAAAGTATATTAATGCACCTGGCAACCTTCGATCGAACCCAAGCTTGATTGTGCCGCACTAATATAACCTGTATTTGATGTTAAGATCCTTTTTGGATGGGATTGTGGCTGATTTAACATTCTGGATACAGCAACAACCAGTGTGCGCTAGAAACTAATTTTTAGCACAAACTAGTTGTTGTTGTTGTTTCCAATTGAGAGGGCTAATTGAATTTAGCTTAGTTGGATGGAGGGTGGCAATTCCGTCTTTGTGTTTGCAGCTCAGGGAATCATTCAAACTTAATTGGTCTTTTGTTTGGTTTTACATTCTACATATGTGTGCAGCTCATTGTGTGAGGAATTACTTCTGTCAGCTTCTGACAGATGGCCCAAATTGGGATCAGAAGAGGGTGCATCTTGTCTTTACAATGTACAGTGCTCGGGATATATTTAATAAGCAGTGAGATTGCAGTAAGAGTTCACATTCTGTAGTGTGTAAAATGAAACTGAGAGCTTAAATCTGATTGGTTGCTATGGGCAACATCCCCACTTCCCATTCTCACTGCAATCTCACCACTTAGTAAATATACCCCCTTGAGGTAGAAGCAGTTCGCTAATGTGAAATGGTCACCGAGATGTGTGGTTATCCACTGCTCAAACATGAATTTGATCTTTGAATCTAGTCTTTTCATTTGTTTAATGGTCAATACACTTTGTTATCTATGCTATAATGTGATATATAGGTGACAGTGTTCTAGTTTCTGCTTTGAATGAATGTTTTTTTATAAGGTTCTGGAAGGATTTATTTATGTAAAAATGACTATTCTTACATTTTGCATTGTATTTTTTTATATAGCTTAATTGTACTTCAAGTTCACCAAGTTAAGATTATTGAAGTCATTTTGCTGATTGAAGCGATTTGTCTTGAGCGGAGAATGCAGCTTATTGATATACCAGGAACTGTGACATCACTGAGATGTGAGGATAACTAAATGGTTGGGAATACAATGTGAATCACAGGTGCACTTTAAGATATCAAGCACAAAAGAAAATTAGAGTTATTTACTCTACCCCTGGGACGTATGCTGCCCTTTCTAAATCATTTCCTAAGTTATGTATACTGTAGCAAGCATTTTGATAAATAATACTCAATGCTCCTCTGGCTAAAGATGTTTTTTTCTGTGTCTTTCAAGTAGCCCTTGACACCAGAAGAAGGATGTACATTACCTTTTGGAAAAGCATTATATCATAAATGAGATCATGTAGTGTTCTCTTTAGTGGGGACTACGTGATGAAAGTTGCAAACGCAGATTAACCTGTGACATTCTAGACAGTGAGTGTACAGTGACAGCAGGAAATTAGTAAATAATTTTGGTAATGGGGGCCACATGTGATCCCCTTTAATGGAAGCAAACAGTGTCCACACCAGATGCATTTTTTTAAACCATCAGTATGATTATAATGGCCCTTTATATGAATATCTGTCAAAATGTTAATAGTCCATTGTTTCCTATTGTTTTTGTCTTTACCTCAAATAAGTCCATAGATATATAGTCATCTACTGTATATATGAAATCACTTGATTTTCAAAAGCACAAATAGTAACACAAAAAGAGATTTTTATTGTTAAATGAATCTGAAGTTGTTCCAAAAATAATCTTTTCATCTAAGACGTCTCTGGTAGTTTCTGGTAATTTTTCAGCCGTGTTAAGAGCTTTTTTTTCTGTAAAATTTTTATTCAACCAATGGTGATTTCCAATTGTGTGTGAGATAAATGCGAGGGTCAGCAATCTTTGGCATTCCATGTGCTATGGAATACTCAGTATGATTTAACAGTAATACCTGGCAAAGCATGATGGGACTTCAGACTTAGGGCATAGTCAGACTTGCTGACATGGGGATATAAACCTGACCTTAGGAGCACTGGCTTCCTTCCTTATTCCTGGGTAGAGATTCCCTGACCGGTCACCCTATAATGGAACCTCAGTGATCTCAGAAGGAATGTTCACATGATGTCTTAATTGATTGGGGGTTGTTGTGTCTTGAAGTAGCCTCACCCTGAAACACTGCAATATATGCTACGGTATGCATACACGAAAAATGCATCCATGTCTAGATTTCTGGGTTTCATAGCCAAATGTCTGGATTCTTCTGTAGATAGATAGAAGAGGGAATGGGCAGGCCAGCTTCCATCTCTGTCCAGTCACTCCTGATTTGCTTCTTCTGTACTGACCTTTCCATCTGATATAACTCAAGGGTAATATTAACATTCACTACTGAGAATTGCTGCGCATCTACATTTCATTAGAATATCTAACATATGCTTTTTGGTGTATGTTCAGTTCATGTTCCAGCTATAATTGAGGCCTTATATATGTTATCAATTTTATTGCTGGCTTGATCTAGTTTTACAGATGTGAACATAAGAAAATGAGACAGACATTCCATTTTATTTAGCAATAGAGGCTCCATTTCTGCTATAAGTTCTTTACCACTAAGTTATTACCACAAATGTTTTTATGGACTCCAGGTTATCAAGTCTCTGAAAGAACTGTGGTGGGGTGGATGGATCAGCTACATCCTGCTAAGAACCTGTAGGAAATGTCTTTAAACACATCTGAAATCTTTGGCAGAAGCAACAATGAAAAAAACATTTCTCTATTAAACAAATGTCTTTGATTGTTTATTCATAACAGGGCCCATTGGACCTCGAGGGCCAAAAGGATCACCTGGAGAAACTGGACTTCAGGGGCCACCAGGTCCTCCAGGGCCACCAGGTCCACCTGGGCCTCCTGCCAATCAAATCTCCTTTCCAGAGGGAGTTTTGTATTCGTTGCAGCCAAATTCAGAGAAGGAGGGTGAGTATTATTTGTTTGGAGTATTGTTTGGATGATATTTGTAGATATATGATTAAACAGTAGTTAAAATTATTGTACATTATGGAAACCACCTTGTCACCATTCATGAACAGCTTTATATAGGTTGTCTTGGGAAAATTAGCTTTTTGGGGTAAAAAATTAGGTTTTTATTGTATGTACTTGTATTATTGCTGTCATGTTTCCAAGACTATTGAAAATCCTGCATTCACTCATGGCAATATCTATAGCAATTTGAATATGGAGAGTGGCAGTATGCAGATTGCTGTGTGTGTGTAAGTAGACCACTCCCCTTATACATCTTAACTTTTTTGCACTGCCCTTACTTAAAATGCAAGGCTGTGCGTATAACTGGATTCTATGCACAGGCTGAACCCTGCAACTACTTTATATTTACATTTCTCCCCACTTCCACCATGCATACTTTGAGTGCACATCCTAAACCCTTCCCGCCCCACCCATGGATACGCTTATCAGTACAGAACTCCCAATCCTACAGATCCAAATCCGTAATTACTGCCTTTAAGGCACTTTAGAAAGTCTGGATCTAGTCCTTCATGTCTAAGCTATACACTACTGCTAAGCTCTCCAGTATGTAAACTGAAACTCAGAGCTTGAATCTGATAGGTTGCTATGGGCAACATCCCCACTTTTCCACGCAGTTTAGCAAATTTAGGCCAATATCAATTAGCCACCCACTGCGGTTCAACATTGCTGACATGTACATTTTCACCTGCTTTTTCTGTTGCTCTTAAACTCTGATTTATTTCCATATACATAAACCCAAAAAGTACTGTAATAGCCCTGTTCAGACTGCATGGGAAAGGACAAGGCTTTCATAAAAATGCTGGGCTTCATGATAGCCTCAGCTTTTTTCTTGCGATCTGAACAGCAACACTCTCTCTAGCCAGATCCTTGAGCCCGCAGATCGCAGGGCTTGAAAACCCAGGCGATCTGCAGACTGGTGACTACGGTACTGAACATGGTACTACGGAACTTCTAAATAGAGGTTTTAGAAAGGTTTGAACCAGTTTGACATTTAAATGAATTTAGTGATTGCGTTTTCATCAATATGTATAGCGATCAAAATATATTCCAGTTCAAATTTTGATGTGTGTTTCTGGATGTTATTCAAGTTATTTAAAAACAACTTTTCCCAGTGTGTTGTCCAGGTGTATGAATTTAAATGTTTTTACAAGTTTCATTTTATTCAATGATTTCTTTATTTTGTCTTGTTTATGTGGATGCTTTTACTTATTTTCTGTTGTAGGTGGAGAACCACATTTATTATCTACCATTACAGACACTATAGTGTCTGGATTTCCTGGACCTCGTGGCCCTACTGGCCCTATTGGACCACCTGGTAAATTAACATGACATGCCACATATTGCCTATATAAAGAAACATTTATCATATATTGCCTATATAAAGAAACACTAATTTAGTAATGTTATCAATAAAAAGTAATGTTATCAGTAATATGTATACAAATAAAACCATTAAATGAATCGTGTTCTAATGTAGGACCACCAGGACCGAGAGGGCCTTCTGGCCCAATGGGACTTTCAGGAACTCAGGTGGGTTTATAAAAATAATATCATAAATAAATATAATTTATAAATCACATTTATTATACAATTGTTTTCTCTTCTTGCAAAAAAACATTAACATACTTTAAATTATTTTCCAAATTATTTTGCTAAAATGGCTTCAGAACAAAAGTCTGCCTCTGACCAACAGCCACAATTCCTCTTAGATGCAGCAATTTTATGTATTTTTTTTACTTGAAATTGTAATTTAATTTTATAAAAATGAAATTCACAGGGCATGCCTGGACTACCTGGCCAACCAGGAGAAAAGGGACAGAAAGGAGACACAGGGGATAAAGTGAGTGACTAATACTACTTACAATTTGTGTTGTTGTTTTTTTACAATTTGTATGGTTTGTTTTGTAAAAGAAAATAAATATTCTTACGGGTTTCATATTTAGTTCAAACTTTACAAAATGTGATAGGGAAAATTTTACACTTTGTTGTTGTTATTATTATAATAATATTATTATTATTGTTTATAGTATACCAATACATGTATAAATTACTTGCACTTAAAGTTTATACATAAAGATAAAGACCAATACTATAACATATAACCAACAGATATGTAACAAATAATTACATCACAAATGATAGCATACAATGTTTTTGTCTCAGTATACATCTTCCTTTTCTGTTGTGTATGAAATGTTTTACTCTCTGTTATTGGCACTAGGGGGAACCAGGTCTACCTGGAGAGCAAGGACTTAGGGGTCCTCCTGTAAGTATAGAAGCAGCTTGTTTACTGTATATCTTTTTAAAAACAGGGCCACCAATAAAATATATACATTTATGCAGACAAGTTCAATATATATAATATATTATATATAATAATGTTGTTTCTATTTTGTACTGCAAGGGTGAACCTGGCATGAAAGGAGAAGATGGACATAAAGGAGAAGAAGTAAGAAATATATTTAATAGTTAGTAAACCTCGCCTTAGTTCAAACTGGTAAAACTCTCCAGTATAAAATGTACATTTAATTTTCAATGTAGACATGGTTCCGAACGAATTGATCCAGTTATCTATTGTTACACCCACTGACTGACAATATCATTACCATTCATCTGAAATGAACATAGCACATATAATATGATTTGTCCTATGGGTAACTAGTATAATATGAATTTCATCTTATTTCATTTGATTGGTCACCCCTTATCTTATTAGTCCCCTGGTTACCTATTTGTGTCTTTAAACTATAGTTGTAATCAATCCATGGATCCATGTTTCAAGTTTTCTGCATTGGAGCATATGGGGGAATCCATTGTTGGATAGCAGCTATATCCAGACATTTGAGCATTCAAAACACTAAGCACTTATCTCACACACAGTCCTTGATCTATACTCTATGTTTTACTCTGTATGTCGTCTCTACTGCCTGTCATCACCCTTGTCCATCTCAGGTNTCCCATGCATGATTGCTATGGCTGCCACTTACTAAGGAACTGGGGCAATCATGCAAATGCTCATTAGTAATTCAAGTCAGATATGGGGACGTCCAAATTAAGAGCTAATGTGGTCATGTCAAGAATGCACATACATATTCAAGTTGTAGATCATCCTCACAGCGCATTATGCAGAGGAAGAGCTCCTTATGTCTGCTTTCAATTGCTGACTTGCCTTTATTATAAATAGACTCTCCAGAACATGATTTACTAACACAGGAATTTCTCTCACAGGGAGATTCCGTCCAACAACTGAGGGAAGCTCTGAAAATTTTAGCCGAGAGAGTATTAATTTTGGAGCACATGATAGGAATACATGGTGAGTAATACATAACATATAAACATAATGGACCAGATCTAGGGCTAGATTTACTAAACTGCAGGAATGGAAAAGTGGAGATGTTGCCCATAGCAACCATGCAGCTTCTAGCTGACATTCTCTAGTAATAGGAAAATGAAAGCTAGAGTGTGATTGGTTGCTATGGGCAACATCCTCACATTTCCAATCCTGCAGTTTAGTATATATGGGTCATGAGTGTTTGGGCACAGAATGTGGACACATAGAAAGTCATAGCAGCCTAGAGATAAAACTAATTAAAATCTATCAACAGCTTCCTGGGAGAACATTTGCATTTGGTAATGGATTTGTTCTATCCTCCCTTGACTAATTTTAACATAAAATGGCAGTGGTTCGAAAGTTTGGATTGGTATGTATAGCATATGCACATGTAATAGTATTAGCCACTCTGTCAGAAGTGTTTTACTTAAATCTGAGCCCAGGCACATGAACAGAATATGAATAGGGATAAATTTTAACCAAATGTGCAACCAACCCCTAAAGAAGTCATCCTGATGAAGTCAACAGAGACACAAGTCAACAGTATTCACTCATTATGGAGCAGTGGTATTAAATATGACTACCCCAATTGTTTATAATGGTAAACATGAAACACAGAAGAACTCTACATAGTAAACAGGAGAAAATATAAACATTTCACAGCCTCGTTAGAAATATATACCAATGTTGTGTAGTATTGTTAAAGAATTACCAGTATGTTGGTAAATAATGAATGGTACGCCGATATGTTGTCAGCCTTGTAGATGATTATGTTACATTAGTGCAGATCTAAGTTTTGCTCTATAAATACTACATCAGTACAATAACAAATGTATGTCCCAACATGTTCTATTTTCCCAGATACACTTGCTTTTGCCGAGCCAGGCTCCGGCCAGGACATTTTAAGCTCCATTACCAATAAAAACATAAGACAAAAACGTCAACTGCAAAGAAGATATCAAACGTTGGATATCTTTTCATCACTGCTGGATGACAGTGAATCAAGTCAGAACTGATATCACGGACATCATGCCTCATTGTGAAAACCGAAATCTCCAGCCCACAGAATAAAGTCAACATATTCCTTTACTGCAGAAAGATGAATTGCGAGAGCTTTATAAATGTTACGGCATATCAGAGCAAGACATTATAATGGGAACCAGATACTTTAATGTGCTGCACGTCCCTTAATTATACTTTGAATGGGTTTTTTTTTTTTTAAATAGTCTTAAAAATGTTACTTTTTAACATTATTTGTTCATCTATTTACCGGATGAGTCAAATATATGAACACCGACCAGCGTTATGTTGTAATCTATATAAGTGTCTTGGTTATAATTTCTGTAAGACAATATGTTCTTTTGAAGAGGCAAAATCCCAAGTCACATGACAAGTGACCTTATAATGCATATATAGTTTTTATATTTATGCCACATGTCCTGAAAATGAGAAAAACCTGAACCTTGAACAGTTCCAGATGCAAATTTTTCAACAAATCACAGCTAAAATATAATTTTTCAATCATTATATGTTACCACACTAATTTGGAAACACTTCTATAGTTGTGTATGAGAAATAATTCACAATATGTCTTATTCCCTTATTTTAGGGGGTGGCCAAATTCCAAAGCATATAAAGGTAGTAACACTACAAACATGTTTGGAACTTGTATCCTCTGAACAAGTGTGTTAGACCAATAGTAATACACATGATTGCCACTTTTCAGTTAGAAGATGTTGTCCCAGGGAGGAATTATCCTTATAGAAGAGGATAAACAATAAATTTCAGACATTCAAACTTAAGTCATTTGCATTGTAATAATAATGACTAATAAATAATAAAAAGACACGCCTATTTTATATGGAAAAAAATATGCTTTGCCTAAATACATGATAAACATGACTATGATAACAGCAACATACATTTGTTTTGGCAAATGTAATAAACATTTTATATAAAAAAAAACTTAAAAAGCTAAAGTGATAATAATAGTTATTTACCATCCCACAGCTACCTAAAATTTTCTGTGACTGTTGAATCTACACAACACACAGAGAAGATGTCTGCAGTTTGTAGGATAAATAATTATCCAGGTGGATATTTACCTTTGTTTTGGGAACACTAATTTAGTAAAGTAGTGAAAGCGGAAAAAACTTTTTCATTGAGCCATATATGTATAGAAGAGTCCTATTGTATTTCACAATGATAAGTGATTTAATAGAACATCACAGCAGCATATACATATGAAAGATTGCCTGTCTGTGACAAGATACATATAAAATGAATAGCATTTCGGTTTAAAATAATGGCCATTATACACTCACAAATATAAATGCAAGAAGTATCATTGCACCTTCATAGAGTTTTATTTCCATATGTTTATTAGTATTATCTACCATCATAGTCTTACTAATTTTATGAGGTTATTTTTCCTTATTAGATTCATAAATGCTTTAACGCAGTCATAATCATGTCATGTGCTATATGTTTGACATAATAAGTTATATAATGCCATATATATTTTGTAGTTTGTACAACAGTACAGTCATGATACAATACATTATGGGGTAATCACTAATTGCTATGATAATAACTATAGTCAGTATGTCCATACATATAATCAATTTTTTTTTATAATGTTCCAACTTTAAGCAATACACTATTTTTTTTTATCAATACACTATTTTTTATAACCTGGTCTATATTTTTGGTATTAAACAGTAATTCTTTATAATACATGTGGTTACGCCATACTAATGGGGGTTTCTGTTTTATAATAGAGTTTATTCTAAATGTCACCCTGCAGCCTTTACTAGATTTATTCATTTACAGTTTTTAATGTTTTTTTGTAACTGAAACTTTTATTCCATTTGTTATTCTCTTCTTTGATTACAATACAGCTCGACTCTTATTGGCAAATTAAATAAACACATAATCAGAGCAATAGCAAACAGGAGCAAACCTGTACATGGGAGGAGGGGGCATTTAAAATGTCCAAACATGCATTTGAAAAGTCCAAATTACAGTTAAAATGTGTTGTCATGTTTTATTTAGTAAAAACATGAAAAATGAGACTCCATATCAATATCAGAATTAGCTGTTTGTCTAAATGCAGATTTGCTTCTTTTTTACTGTTTCTCTTAACTCTGGAATACTCCTCTATATATTTGGGTCGTCACAATATTTTTCAGTGGGGGGGTGGGTTGAGAGCAGAAGAAACCCCCCCCTCTCAAAAAAGACTACTCTAAAATGGCCCTACTGACAGAGGTTAACATAAGAACATCAGGCGTCCTGATTTCTATAACAAAACAGACCAGAGGGTACAGTATAGAAGTGCAGAGCTCTGAATGTTCTTATGTGCGTCTCTGCCGGCATAGGGGCAATCAGTTAGGGAGCAATCAGTGTAGTCTTGAAGCTCATTGCTATTTGTACAGTTGAACCGCTTTTGTAAAGCACAATGTAGTTTTTGTAGGGTCCATACTTTCTGTATGTTATATTTGCAGAATTTTGCCTTACAGCCAGAAATTATTACCATGGGATGACTAGCAGAGAACCAGAGGTGCAAGACCTAGCTAGCAGGATATTTAAAAATTGAAAAAAGTTCATTATAATTGGTTGCCTAATTTTTCATGCGTGTTTTTTTTTTAAGGCTTAAAATGTCTTTTTCATGTTTTGATCATATTATTACAGTTACATCCTTCAGATGTAAATATTTCTTGTTTATAATAATTAAAATGAAATACCAAAATATTGTGTGGAAATTTATGTATTGGTTTAATGAAAAGAAAAGTAGAAAAAACTTGTAATTTTTATGTCTTATTAAACAGATGGTATGTATTACAAAAAGGTGAAATAATGTAATTGTGCAAAAAGGTGCTGTACCTATTACAACTTGAAAGTTTCATTTAATTATCTTTACTGTACAAAAACACAGATTTCATATTAACAAGTGTTTACAAATGAACCCAATTCCTGGACGCCATGTACTGTGATTGTCTTCATATATATGCGAGTAGAACAGAGATTACTGGAAAACACTTTTATGGTGATGGTACTTTAGAGCCATTTATTACAATACACATGTCCAGTTACTGTTGCTAGTACTTGAGACCCTCCAACATGACCCATTCCATCAAGTACAAAATACTCTGTATCTGAACTTCCAAAAATCAGTTACTATGTTAACTGTGTATAAGACAATCGGTTACTATGGTAACCAAATGGATTGCACAGAAAGTATTTTTCAAAGAATAGTCAGTGGAGTGATAGAAGCTCAGGAACAGAGTATTTATTACCTGGTGGAATGGGTCATGGTGGATGGTCTGGTACTTATGCTGGCCATCCACAACCCGCGATTATTATGAGGATCATACAGTTATTGGATGATTGTCCCAATAATCTCTGTATCTCGGGATGAATTATCAGGTATGATTATTTGATCATTAGGCATGCATAAAATAGACGAGGAACAAGCTCCCGATATTTCATGCTAAGATCAGCTCATCCCACTGAGCAACCCCACCACCACCTCCCTCTTCTACCTGGAGAATCGCTGTCAGCATGAGAAGCAAGCGGTGCTGATGGCAGGAACTTTTCCCTATGGAAAAATCCTTCTTTTACTTTGCCGCTCTTGCTGGCAGCAATAATCGCTGTGGTGAATGGCAAGCTAACATTATCCCAGAGCTGGTGAAATATACATTATACAACCAAAGAGGTAGCAGTGGCAATTGTGGTATAAGGGATGAAGCCCTTACTGTACTATCTGCATACAACCCCTGTCCACCATGCATGTACACAAACTCATTATACACACCCTGCCACTGGAGACATAGTCCTTTAGTTTTTTGCACCTAGTATTATATAAACAACACGTTTTAATAATTTCTGGATCCGGTTCCTTGTTACTAAAGACATTTTTTTATTTCCTTTTATTGCAAGACTCATTAAAATTAATATAATGGCTGGGTAACTTGAAATGACCTAAAGGCCATGTTTACTTTATATGTTTAAATTATAATGTAAAGATATGTGTTCCTTTCACTGATTATATTGTAGATACTAATTCAGGCAAGCGACATATTTCTTGGATGTGTGTTTTATTACTTTTATGCTATTATTATAAGAATAGACGTCATTCTTTTATAACATGCACTTGTTTGCAGTAAGTTAAGGGATCTATTCAAAATCAGAAGAAAGTGACAAGCCCCTTTGTATAAGATTCTAAATTATATCAAACATGTATTCAAATATCACTGACATTGAAGACTACATTTGGCTTAGCCCCTTGTAAACCCAATGTAAAAGAAATATAACATGTTTGTAGATTTGCATACAGCAATAAATTTGTATCAATATATAATGATTCAGAGCATTTCTTTGTAATGTTACATTTATATGAATACTGACCATAAGACTGACCAGCCAGATTCAGTGTGCACAGCTAATTTACCCTCTGTATGTTTACGTTTCAATATATCCTATTTTCTGCAATTGCTTGAATTACAATATTGTATATGTATAAGCACTGTGGGGTGTTTGATTTCTCTTTGTGTTTTTTTTTATGATTTTGGTGGGGGAAACCCACATGCAATCCACACGTATGATGGACCTATTTTTTTATAATGCACTGAAAAATAAATGTACTGTAACTTAAAATATGTGTTTTGTTTTCATTATTAAGGCATAACACTGCATACTGTAACAGAGAGTCAATGATAAATAAAATGAGAAAATGTATTGACCATAAACAGCAATTAAAAAGAAAACAGCTAATCAATGCTGCTCATAAATTCTTCAGATTACCTCCAATTCAAGGCTTTTCAAGGCTAAAGCAACTAAGTCTATGTTGTATCATAAAAATGTTCCTTTATTATCTTGGTCACACATTTCTGAATTGGAAAATCCAATCATTGCATCATCCATTATCCTAGAGTCAAGGATCATGACAATAACGCCATACATACATTATCCTACAGACCACTATTCCCTATGATTATCATAGATGTCGCTATACCATACATATAACCTAGAGACAATTTTACCACACATATATTACCCTAGAGACTGCTATACCACAGGGACCACTATATCATACAGATAATATAGACATTATTCAAGAGAATAAATTAAATATTCAGGCTCCTGAGGGCTCACTGTTACCCAGTAACATACAAACACAAGCAAAAGGACTAAGCAGAACTTCTGACTATAACAAGGATACAGTTTTAAATACTCTACCAAGACCAGTGGTTCCCAAACTTTTTCAGTCGAGGCACCCTTAGGTTCTCCATAATTTTTTAAGGCGCCCCTAATACAAAATTATTTCTCATTTTTTAAGCTTTTGAGTCAAAATAGAGTAATAACTATTTAGGTAAAGACAGAAATACTAGCTAGCAACATGGCACCACATCGAAAAAACAATTTGTGACACCCCAATGAAAGTGTCGTGGCACCCCAGGGAGCCACGGCACACAGTTTGGGAACCACTGACATAGACCAATGCTTTACATTACTTAATAAACTACACAATAATCGTATTGTAATTATCTCACATATACTTATGGAAACTCTCTTGTTACAAATCGAGATTACAATGTTACTATTAAGAAGTGTTTATAAAAAACTTCAATTTCACACGCCAAACCCATAGGCAGTTTCAATTTGGTTAGCCAATCTACAATACTCCAGTGGATTAACCTTCTGCATAAAGGCATTTGTCAGGTATAGCACGTTATACAGCCAATATTAATCAGTGGAACTGATTCTAAACACAAATTATTCCAACTTTTTGATTGACTATTCGGACTGAAGTTCATGTTAGTACAAAGCTTTTTCAATTAACCTATCAAAGTTAGCAGTGTTAATATTATTTCTTGAACTATTACATAGCCTAATTATGTTTATAAGTTACAGAAAGCCTACATTGAGGCCTGCAGATGATAGGGAGTTTGATAAGTAAGGATCCAATAGCTCTCTTTCTGAGGGAGTTTTTTTTCTCCCTATCACCTTTAGGTTTATGTTCAAACGCCCTTAGCTGAACCTGTGTAAAGTGTCTCGGGACACAATGGTTATTGACCGTGTTGGAAATATTCTGCATATGCTCGAGGACCTTGATCTTAAAAAGCCTCTTCGTCTTGCCAATATATAAGACGAATTGGTAAAGGACAAAGGATGTTTGACAGTTCATGTAAGTATTACACAATATTTGTGAGATGATTAGAATATGATTATTGTGTAGTTTATAAAGTGTAAGCATTGAGCATTGGTCTAGGTAGAGTATTTAAAGCTGAATCCTTCTTGTGGTCCGAAGCTCTGTCTTCTGAGGAAGTCCGCGCACACAGATGAAACACGTAGAGACACTGTGCACTTTACCACGATTATAGTGAAAGTGTTCTGTGCTGACAGCTGTACATCACCTCAGTCAGGGGCGTAACTACATAAGGCTGGGCCCCATAGCAAACCTTTCAACGGGGCCCCCCTTTATAAAAATAAATAATAAAAAATAATATATATATATATGTTTGTATTTATTCTATAGCAGTTTGGGGCCCACATTATATAAACATGGGGGAAACACAACAGTAGATCTGGCTGTGGGTTCCATTTAAGGGATCCTGTTCCCAGAAGTTCNGGAACTCTGACAGTTGNNGAGCCTGGATAATACAGCAAAGGGGTCAGCGGGCCCCCTAGGGCTGCAGGCCCCATAGCTACCGCTATGGCTGCTGTAGTGGTAGTTACGCCCATGACCTCAGTGGTTCCGGGAGGAGGGACTGTGCAATATGTTTGGCTGATGAAAAGAGATTGTGATATGCTGAAAACCAAGAGATTCTCTTGGTAATTGCATACATTTTATTCTTTGAAGAAAAACTTTTAATGAAAGTAACGTTTTTACACCATGGAGCACTCCCTTTTTGTTTTATTTTATATATATATATATATATATATATATATATATATATATATATATATATAAAAGTGTCCTAAACAGCCATCCAATACCCCCCTCATGTCTCTACGGCCTTCCAGTATCCCCCCTCATCATGATCCAGTCTTCCAATATTCGCCACAATCATGTCTCTCCAGCTTTTTTTTTATAATACTCTAATCACTAATGAAAAAAGTCAGATACAAGGAGTATGTATATAGTAGCATCTCTTATTAAACCAGACAAATTAAAACCATCAAGAGCATACACATGTGCATGAATCTCATAACAATCATGAAAATAATCAGCACATCACCTCCCTGCCTATCTTTCCCATGTCTGTCCCTCCTAATTTCCGGAATGTTCCCCGTAATTCCACTGATGCATGGCTTGCTTTGACTCGGGTTTTGTGCCACTGTTATGCTGTCAATATGTTATTTCACTCCTGTCTACTCTTTACCACTGCATACTCCCCAACTGTCCTGACTTTAGCGGGACAGTCCCGCTGTCTCTCCCTCCTACCAGTTTGTCCCACTATGGGGACAAACTGGCAGGAAAGTGGGGTTTTTTGTTTTGCCGCAATCACTTTACGAACGCACAGAGAAAGAAGAGCTTGCCACGTCCACAATAACAATAATTCTATGTACACCAAAATCTTGCACTGATGAAAAAATGTAAGAGTATAGTCAGATTACTTAACAAATAAAGCACCTCGAAATCTAAATAAATATACTATTTACCCTCACAATTATCATATTATTGAAACCGGATAGTTCAATCATGCAATTTATTTTTACACCATAATTTACACATATTAAAACATAACTGCTCATGAATACTTTCACTGTAATCATATGATACAAAATACATTAGTTTTTTGCATTTTCTACTAATACCAACCACCCCTACCACACACACACACGTCTATCCATCTTTCCAATACCCCCTTCCCCATGTATCCAGCGTTACAATAACTGGCTGAATATTAGTTTCATGTTATCAAATATTAAATCTTAAAATGTTTTGTACAGAACAATTTGCAAGCAGAACAAAAGTACAAGATACCAAAATAATATTGGCAGGTCTCCCATGGAAGGTCTCCATGTTCCAGCTCCCCAGCTCTCATCTTGTTGTGAATTCCCGCACATGTACAGACGACAAGAATAGGAAAAACAGAACTGTCACTGGAGAAGACAGGTACTAAGCCGCATAACATAATCATCTTCGAAGTGGGTCGAAGTGGGTATACAGCAGTATGGCACTTTTTTTCCCACTAAGCCCTGTCCCTTGTATAAGCCCTATCCCCTAGCGACTCGCGATTTTATGTTAAATGTTCTCCCACTTATTAATACCCACATACTCCACACCTACTTGACCCTACTGCCAGAGCTTCGGGGAAGACACCTGAAACGTAAGTATATTTTTATTTCATTTATTTCTATTTTTACAGGTTTTTGTTTTCTTTTTACTGTCCATTGCCACCAGTTGAGCGATATAGGCCCTAGGGTAACTCGCCCCGTTTGTCAGTGCCAATTTTCCACGATAACAATATCATTCTCGTGGATGGCAACCTTAAGATTGAGCACAGACTAATGCTGGCCATACATCTATAAGATTTTGCATGCAATCATGCGATATAGAGGTATATCGCATGTTGCATCGCATGCTACAAAGTGACATCTTACCTCACTTCCGATGCGATGCGCGTTCCCGCT
>JABWIB010002199.1:31752-57450 GCA_016617825.1 Platyplectrum ornatum | reverse complement strand
TAACAGTTGAAACATTGCAATAAATGCACCTTTTCAGCATATTCTATGATCATGTGGAGTCCCTATGAGTGACTTCCTAATATATATATATATATATATATATATATATATATATATCCTATCCTTCATAAATCCATGTTTCCAACTAATAATCGAATTGCCCACCAAGTAATCCTGAATATTATCCCATAATATACCTTCCAGTATTTTCGCACTATTGATATCAGACTTACAGGTCTATAATTCCCTGTTTTTTATTTAATTCCCTTTTTAAACAATGGCACAACATCTGCAATTCAACAATCCCTTGGAACCAACCCTGATGCAATTAAATCCATGGAAATTAAGTATAGGGGTTTAGCTATTTCTGAGTTAGGCTCCATGAGAACCCTTTGGTGTATGCCATCTGGACCTGCTGCTTTATTTAACTTCATTTTATTAAGTCTCCTTAGGACTTCTTCCTCTGTTACCCAAGTATTGAGGAATGGACGGGTTGCATTTTCCTATTTATGCATTATGAGTTTCTATAATAGCTAATACCTTCTTGGGAGAACATAGAGTATACTCCAAAGTGCAGTTATTGTTACTCAGTCACAACTTGAAGCACAGCATCTATGATTTGGAATCAATGTGGTCAGTAGACATAAAGCAAAAACGTGCTTTACATGACTTGTATACAACATTTAAAGTTTGCTTCCTCATATAAAAAAAACAATCATGGTTTTCCATAAGCAACTTAACTTGTTACTTTATGCAATATTCCTATCAAGCATTTCACAATGGGTCAGGGTAAAGAGGTAATTCATCCCCACTTACCTTGGAATGTAAAGGGATCAGCCTGTACTTGCTGGTCATCAGATCACTGATTAGTCTTTGAAATGACACCCATGATATACTATAAGAGAAAAGTCACCCATCAGCCATAATGTCTGTTTTCATCTCTGAAGTCTGAATATGTATTCACAGTGCGCTGCTATTTCATTCTCCTCTTTGAAATTTTTGAAGCACATGCACATTGCAAGCTGTAAATCAGTGGTCGAAGTGGAAATTTAGAAGTGGGGGTATGGACATTCAGAAGTGGTGGTATGGAAACACAGAATATAATGGAAGTCAATGGAGATTTTAAATTTTTCCATTACAACAGTGGGAGAAGAGCCGGTATGTCATACCCCCATATACCCCCCCACTTCGAGCCCTGCTGTAAATTATCTCAAAACAGACAAGGTTCTCTTTAATATTTTGTCTGTTTTCCCTTGAATGAACGTCACAATTTGGCACATGTGTGAATGGCAGTGGCCAAGAGATTAACGTTTGAGTAATTAACAGCATCTCTGATGTGAGTGTATGGCTTGTCATTAAAGGTCTTGATTTTTTCTTTACAATGCCTACTATTGCTGCAATATTGGACAGTGAAGATTTAGCAAATAACTTTGTTAATTACTTTATTTATCAACAATGATTCTCTCCTCCAAATTTAATAGTCTCATGACACATTTAAGCTCTCGTGTGACACTTAGAACATCCTTCTCTTATGGTCACTGAATTCTAAAGCTCCTCTCTTAGAACTGAGATGCTTAGTAAGACAGCAACCAAATTTCACTAATCCCAAATGCTGGGAACTATTCATTGTTTGTCCCTAAGAATCCCTGTCTAGAATGTATATTGTAATGTATATATACTGCACCCTCTTCTCTCACATTTCTAGTCCTGGGGCTAGATTCACTATGATGCATTTAAACGGCATGTTGAAACCACACAACATCACAACGTTTAACAGCGATTTGGCTTGCACTAAATTTATTATAAAGTGCTTTTATTAAGTTCTTTCAAATAGGCAGCAATTAGGGTCTAGGGTGGCCGGCTGGCTGGCAGGGGCGGCAGAGCGGCAGCAGTTATAACATAATTTTTTTTAAATAAAGCATTTGAAAATGTATTTAAAGAAAAGACACCCCCCCCTCCCAATAATTAAAAACCGTGTGGGTGGCCGGCTGGCCGGTTACCCCGCCACCCTCCTCGGCAGTTTAGAAGTGGCGCACCATCATGACGTTGTGCCGGTGCTAGGTCTGCCTATGGCGCCCGCAAACCTAGCACCGGCCTTGCTTACCATTCATATCTTCCTTCTGTCCACATTCCTCTGCTAAGAGTATGCACAGAGGTTCAATGGCTGAATCAGATTAATAGTGAGGATATAGGATAACACACAGACAGGTCTTGCAAAAGCTATCTTGAGACGTAAATTTAGATGTTAGGCTATGAACATTTATAAGTGAGAGTATGGAAAAAGAAATGATAGAACTTGAAAGTGGATTTATAGCTTTTTAATTAAATCACTGGCATGGTATGAAAACTAAAAGATTGTGAATGTAAAGACGCTGTCCTTACTATTACATTAAACCATTGTGATTATTATTTAACCCGGCAGTGTTCTAATAATTGAATGTTATATATTTCAATAATATATAATATTATAGTATTATATTATATTATTAATAAAAAATGTAATATATGTTTATTATTTTCATTATTATTATGATGAGTAGAAGTAGTAGTAGAATTAGCCGTAGTAGTAGACAGAAAAACATTGAAAATCTTATTTGGAAAAAAAGCAAATCATAATCACACTGGGAGGAAAGAAAAACAATTTTCTAAAGCAATAATATTACAGAACTCCTCAAATGTCACTTTATATTACTTTGTGCAATAAACATGAAGAACGACATACTAAAATGTGTAAACGTTTCTGGTATTGGGAATTGTCTTTATGAAAAAAGAATACAGTGATACAGTAACTTGTTTTGGTAGAGTTGTGTTTACCCACAGAAAGCTTGTTATGAGACATGGCCTTACATTTCTTAAATCATTCAGAAATAAAATGTAGAATGTTAATGTTGGGGATTAGGGTTAGGGAAAGTAATTTAGTAGTTTTTTTTTAATTGTAGACATTATACCCAATACACAAACATTTAAAACTGTCCACACAATCATAAAATCCTAATGGGAGCTTTGAACCTGGGGCTCTGTTTACTAAGGTCATTTTCAAGACATAATTGAAAATGGGCATTATAGCATGAAAATGAACATAGCGGTATGGTACAAAGCATGGATAGCTAAGAAACGACTGTTTCAATGGCGATCCATGTAAACACTGCATGGTTTATGATTATCCGGTTATTGTAAGATCTAAGGGGCCAATTCAATTGTGGGTAAGACACAAAAAGCCAGTTGGGCACTTTTTTGCGTCTCTTATGGTAGTCAAAACTCACTACCTTTTGTATGTGGCTCAATGACCCGCGAGTGGATAAGACGTAAGTCTGCTACTATTTACATACAGTACATACCTTCTCTTACATAATGGAAGTACTATCCATCCTGTTACTGGAAATTGTCCCAGGTCAAAATTATGAATCCATGGCCTAAAATTACAGGGAGGGAGCAGGGAGATTGAAAAGTGTAGATGTTGCCCATAGCAACCGATCTGATTGATTGCTATGGGAAACATCCTCACTTTTCAGTCTCCCTGCTTAGTAAATTTAGACCCAGGTCTATACTGGAAATGTGACACATGAGTATTCACTGCTAACAAATAGTGGGTGTTTTCATAACATCTAGATCAGGTCCATTTTTATTAAATAGACCCCTGTGTTTCCATTGTATATGTTTAAATGAACATAAACATAAAATATACCTTAAAAAGCAAAGTTATTTCTTAGCAATTTCCTGCAATGTTTCTGCCAAAATTTAAGTTTAAAATGTAGATAGCTTTGTAATATTTCATCTTTTTTTATATTTCATCTGACAGCTCATACACAGTGTTAAAACACAAAAGAACAGAAGATAGGTTCTCTGCGCAAATTACTGTGTATGTTCCACTAAACATTTATGGTAAAATAAAGTGAAAATAAAACCTACTTAAGGAATGAATATATTTCCATTTAAGGACCCGGGTAATGTGCTATTGCAGATTGACAATGTACACTTGTTAAGTTATATTGCTTTTTTCTTTATTCCAATCACTGTTTGTGAGGGTATATTGATAAAAGTTTTGTGGAAAGACTGTGTTGCTTAATAAAGANGTCATTTTAACTCCATTACCAAAACTATTCTGTCTGTTTGCTATCAAGAAAATGGATTTAAGTATGTACTGGTTAAATTTCTATTTTCTGTATAACTATATTTTCTGATAGAGCACATTTAGAAAGTAAAGCATGGTATTATATAAGTGGCCTAACCAAAAAATCTAAAAAGAGAAAAAGGTATAAATTATATGAAATATGTTAAATGAAAACTGGGGGTACTGGGGTACTATGAGCCAGATATAGGAATGTATATAGTTGTGGAATTTAGATTCATTAAGAACAGCCTCTATGTCCCACAGCTCCGCCTATGCTCCGGCCGACCCCGCCCATGCCACACCCTTCACCGAAGCCTTCCCCCCCCCCCTGTACACCAACAAGAGATCTGTCTGAGGCGCCTCTAAGGATATTAAAGCACAGTGTATGCATTATTCTGGAGCGCATAGCAAGGAGACTCCACGCATGAGCTGGATGTGAGCGGGTTCAGGGGGTCAAGACAGGGGGATGTGGACTGGAAGGATCAGCTCAGAAATAACAGGGGGGGTCAGGAGACATGATAACAGGATCAGTATCATACGACTTGCCACACAAATTCATGTGGTAATATACAGTGCGATGATGATCATCACATCGCGTCCAACACTGAGGGACAGAATTGTATCAGATTTCTTAAGTTCGTGTAGGTTCGGTTTTCATTAAACCAAGCCCACAGTTCTCTATCCTTTAACATCCGATACATTAGGTATCGGTTCTGCAGAACCGGTAAAAACCATCTGAATCCCACCACTGGATGTATATATGTATATATTCATACCATGCATTCACAGATGTAGAGAGATCCATATACAATTAATGTGTTAATAGAATGATATATTAATATAAGAATTGCATATTTTCATATATAAACTGGATTTCATACACCACTCACCCTGTAGGAATGTGTAATATAGTTCTTTGAGAGATCATATAAGACCAGTGGTTGAAGTGGATATTTACAGATGGCAGTATGGACATTTAGAAAATAAAGTGAACCCAAGACCCCATAGGCCATAGACCATAGGGCTGCATATGCATAAACAGCAGGCAGCCACATCCAGCATGCACCAGGCAGCCAAGGGGTTAAAGTTATTGGGCGGTGAGCTTGAAGGGGTTGTATGTTAAGTAAGCTGTTGGGTAATTAAGGACATAAGGTAAAGGGTGGGCAGGGTTTGTTAGTAGTTTATATAAGGCATTGATTTAATTGGCAAGGTCACCATTTTGCAGCTGAATTTCCTTCCTTCCCTCCCTTCCCATTTCCTTTTGTGTCCGTGTCCTTTAACGGTTGTTTTTCTTTCAGACGGANCATGGTGGGGCGGTAGCAGATTGGGAGGGGATCAACAGATGAGGCGTGTGGTTTGGTTTGGCCGGTCCGAAAGCAGCACAACCCGGAGGGCGAGGGCACTGCACCCCTAAAGGTCGCGCCCTATGTTAGGTGACCACCTTCCAGGTGCCAGGGTGGTCAGAGGATGATAGGTCGAGTGCTTGCCGTAGGACCGGGTAGGAGGAAAAAGAGGTCTAGGCCGGTTGACCTCTTTGGTAAGTGGTTTCTGCTGATCCCTCCTTACTTTAATCTGCTATTGGGCCACCTAGTTTCTACAGAGTTATGGTTAGGTTATCCTGCACCCTGGCAGTTCCGACCATCCGATTTCTCAATTGTTTTCCATTGTTTGTCGATTGTAATTTTTTGTCCCTGAACATTATTGGTTGCCATATATTTACCTTTGTTCTTCTTTTTCTGTTCATATTTGAACTGTCCATGGTTTGTACTGTTAAACTGCTTGTCATGGCTTTAAATAAAGAGTTAAAAAAAAAAATTACAATAATTCGGCCCAATCAATTTAAGTCCCCATTCCCCTTTTCTTAAAATCCAGATATGATTTTCGGTGTCTTTATTTTAGTGGTTAAGATTGTGTGTTCTTGTCTGGGTGGTGCTTGGGGGATGTGGTGTGCCGTTTGCTGTTTATAGAGGTGAAGAGGTGAATGGAGATTAATGACATAAGGGAGCAAAGGTAGATGATTGGCTATTAAATTAGTTTTTCACTTTCTATGTCACTTTCTATAATATAATTGGTTGCTATGGGCAACAACTCCACTTTTCCATCCCTGCAGTGAGATTAAAAAGCGGGGTTTTCAGATTTCAGTTCACATTCTCCAGTGTGTAAAATGAAACTAAGAGCTTGAATCTGATTGGTTGATATGGGCAACATCCCCACTTTCTAATTTCACTGCAATCTCACCACTTAGTAAATTTAGGCCCAAGAGTGAATATATAAATATATTCAAAATGAGATCAGATCCAGTCTTTTACTTTCCTTCTAGGTCTCAGTTTCATTTTGCATACTTGAGAATAAGCTCAAATTTGATTTATTACTGTGGGCAACATTTTCGCTATAATTAATATTATTTATTTATGTTTTTAGGTGCACTAATTTAAATAGAACCATCAATAGTCTAGTTACAAATACACAGTCCAACATTTCTCTTAGATATTAATAGGTTGCTTTGAGATCTTTGAGATCAGTGCACAAAATTCAACCAATGGGCCTCTGCTCCCCTACAAACAGAAATATTCTCAATTTCTCAATATGTAACTAGAAAAGCAAAAGAGAGGGGCAACTCATAGTGCTATCAAAGCCTTTTTATTTTCAAAATAGCTTAAAATAGGTACTAAGTTATTTACCCGTAGCAAAAAAATCTATTTAAGACAGCATGTCAGTCATACAGCAAAGTGTTCATCCAGGTACTATCCACATGGAATTACTAGTTAAAGTCCAGCTCCAACTGTTTCCAAGATATCCTGGGGATCATCATAAACTATGAACTAGAGAACAATGCATACACCTTTAGGCTCCATTCCTACATGTTTCATCATCAGTGACCCAGAGGATGTGGACCGTGTCTGTACCCTCATATAGCGTTTTCTATAGCAACCTAATAAACCAAACATAACAACCATCCATCTATATATAATTTCACAAAAGACATAAAAATAAATCGATAGATGAAGTGAATGGCTGCTGGAATGGCAAAGTGTATATATATATATATATATATATATATATATATATATATAAAAATCAAATAAAAGTTATTAATGATCAATAATTTAAAAAAAGTGTAAAGCTAAAAACTTTGTTATGAAATGTAACTATCCTATTAATATAATATAGTAAAATATACAAAAGGTGTATAATATAGGCCAATTTGTGTGTATTGAGAGTGTATCCAAAATGTTACCTATATACTTCAGCCCACGTATGCATTCCAGGCATTAGCTCAATTCCAAAGCTACCACAACTAATATGTCTATTAATGAGCTATTCCTTGTCACATTCACGCCTATATGACTTTATATGAGTCTGTAGCCCAATCTGCTACCTGTAGTCTCTTGTTCTTGTAAAACATAGTGGCTGTTCATCAGGCTATGCTTCAGGCAGTACAATGCGCCAGCTCATTGACACTTTCGTGAAAACTGGGACACATTTAAGTACATGCCATGGTGTGTTAGCACTTATCTTATTCCTTGACAGTGCTTGTTAAACATGAATCTATCCATATGTTCATCTCGTCTGGGTGTTGTGTTCGGCAACAAAAAGGTCAGACCATGCCTATTTTACAGATGTGTTATAAACTATATTTATATACCTCTTACTATACGCTCTGGCTTTCAATCAACCAGTAAGCTCCTAGTAACCCTCTGTCTCTTTGTATTAATATTATCCCCTTCACACACACAGTAGATAATGAAAATAAACAGGAAGCAGCAACTGGAATTAAAGACTGGCAGTCTAAAACACATTGCACAATTGCACTTTATGTAGCTGACTATAATATACACCAGGATGTTACATTCCTTTCATTCATATATAAGATGCAAATTTCCAGAGTAAACGGAAATATAGATTATAAAGAATATTGGTACTGGATGCTTTAAACTCTATGGGACCTTTTTCTTTGTGGGATCATGGCACTGCACACAGGGAGATTCAACTGCAAGGCTTTTTTGGGGGATTACTTAAGATGCATCACGTGCCGCAAAATGCAATGAAATCCCCCTGCACCCAAAAAAAATATTCATTTTACTATATTACGTCCTCATTGCTGGATCTCTATTCACCCCTGTTACACAAGTGCTGAAGAAATCACTTCTGACATTTTTGCTACAGTGACTTTGTAAGCTGAGGATAAAACCAAGCGATTGTTCCCTGAACTCTGTGGCACTTCTCTGTATATAAATTAGAGGCACTATTTCTGCCATTTCACGACAAATGAATTACTGCTATGTGTGTCCTGAACCTGTGAAACACATAGTTCAAGGTAGGGCTCAAAACTTTGATTAATCGATGATAGGGGAAGTATATCACAATAGCATTATTTGAATAAAATTAATAGCAATTTTGCCCTTGGTACCAAGTTCCCAACGAGTTGTCATCTCATGTAGCTGGCAGCCAATTAAACTGATGCACAAATTACATACTAAATAGGTTATAGTGATTTCTTTTCATCTTAATGAATGTAAAATCTTTCTTATAATTGGCAAGGGTATGGCCATAATTACAGCTTGCCCACAGCTAATGCAGAGTATCCCTACTCAGATGTACAATTTTTATGTAAATGATGTGTCACTTATAGTCTTTTGTTTTCTATATGACTTCTACTGACAGACAACTTAGCACAGTGATGGTCATCATCAGTTTTAAAGGGTAAAATTACATATAGTCATTCTAGATGCTCTTTAAAATGTACAATACAGTCCTATGCTAAATATATGGTTGCACACATTCTGTTTGTGGTGAAGTGTGACACCTCTATTTGTGTTGGTAATTGTGTCCTATTTCTAAAAAGATAAAAAAAAAAGTCAGTGGATACACAAGAATACTATCAGTTTATTTACTAACAATTTAACATTTATTACTGATGCTGCAATTTATATTTAGATAGACACGCCCATGGGTGGGGCCATGTAAATGTCACACCCCTTTGTTGGCACAGAACATACCCTTTTGGTGCAGCTCCATAATAGTACTATCGCAATTTTGCTTATATTCCATTGCAAAAGTTGGCCCCTCTACGCCCACAGAGAGAAAATGGTAACAAAAATAGCATACACAATTTTTATGGGCAAGCTCAGTGCAAAAGAATGTAAACATATAATACACCACTAAGCATATCTTCAGGTCTGAATCAAGCCCCAATCGCCAATCAATTCATTCATTGAAAATTCTGCTGTGACACAATATAAGTCATTGGGGGGAATTCAGTAAAGGGCTGTGGTAAATCAACCAACAGGTATGAATAACATATAGATGAAAATATAAAGTTTTCGTTTATCAACAAATACAGAAGCAACATGGCAATAAAGATGAAAAAGTATAAACAATTTACAAAATAAATGATGGGTACACTAGGTTCATTCACAATCAGCACACAATGTAACCCTAAACATAACAGATCAAAATGGATCATTTAAATAGTGTTCTCAGTTAGCAATCAATGGTATGGCTAGGGAAATGGCTCAAATCTCCATAACCAGGTGACAATTTGCCTATTGTCAATTTGGTCAAATCGCCAAAGGGATTTGAGGTCCATTTCGCAAATCGACAGTTAGAAAGTTGAAACCTATATGCTTTATATGGAGGAAATCGCTGCGTCAATTTGAAAAAATGGATTCGAAATCGAAAGTCAAACAAGGGTTTTCAGACGAAATAGACAGGTAGTAAATACCTCAAAGGCCAGTTCGACAAGCAAATCAATTCCCTTTGTCGATTTGATCAATACGCACTTTACTAAATTCCCCTCATAGTGGAATAAGAAAGTCCCAGCTTTGATATACTGCGCATGCGCTGGGACCTGATGAAGAAACATTGATGGAAATAGGAATTTCGATGCTCATCGAGGGAAACCGCGGCCCATAAAAGGACATTTACGTTTATGTAAATGCTGGAGACGATGTTGTCAGGCTCGCAGCGAGGTGCTTGGATGAATGTAATATGGCCCCCAGCGATATTTTTAGTAAATGGAGCTCATAGTTTTTCAGTTAAAACAGTGGAAGAAGTGACAGTATGGCATCCATATAAAACCATATTACGCATGTAGAAACACACACAAACTTCAAGCCCTGTATAAAATAGTATAATACCTGCTTTTAATGAAATTCCAAGCCCCATTAATATTTCCTATGCTTGCTGTAAAGTGACAGTATCCCCTCTACTTGCATTGTCTGTGAGTTACAGCATTTTTTTTATATAGGCAGCAGACTATGTCCAGTTAGGAAAGCATTAGTGGTAACAGTGCTCAATCTTCCCTGTGCTGAGACACTAAAGTAAGTGATTACGAGAATGTGATTACTCTTTGAAGACGTTGAGTCTTCTCTTTACTGTAATGTGTCAGTACCAGAGTGATTGAGCTGTATTAGCTGGAAAAGTGTTAGGGTTAAAAGCATCTGTCTGACATCACCTATACTTTCCACCTTACAGAGACAAGCTGCTGCCTGCTACTTCACACGATTGTAAAATAATAGACATGATGCCCCAGTGACAACTGGACAATGTGAGTCACACATCACTGATTTCCTAGTAGAATAAAAAAAAAAAACTGTACTTATCAAGATTTGTAAATTTTCTACTGATATTCATTCAAATCACCGCAAAAAGAATGTCAAGAATTGTTACCCGGTAACACAGATGAAAAAAATGCAAGTACTACAGCTATGAAACTGTCATTTCAATTTATGGCACTTGTACTCAAGTGCATTTTCAGCAAGATAATGCTTCATTGTGGATTTAGCTTTTATTTCATCCCAAAAGACCCTGAGGCGTTTCTTGCTGAACAGTGAGGAACAGCGAAGGAAGAAAACAAATGACACCTATTTCATCTACTTACACAGATCAGACAATGATTAATAATTTAAAAAAAAAGGTGACGAGCTGGCTTTGAGGAGATGGCTTTGATAAAGTTCACTGTGATGGACGAAACGCGTCAGCCGGTCCTTACTACACGCCACGCTACGTTGCCTACAGCCTTTACAATCTCCCGCGACGGCTGTTCAAACTGCACTCGCTGCTTACTATCTCCCACGGCACTGAAGGAGTAGCTCGCAGTCTGACGCACCAAAGGGACGCCCCAGGTACGTAGTCCGGCAGAAACGCTGTATTGACTCCATACTGCTTGAGCTCTCCATGCTATAAGATTTGGGTGACCAATCCATTTGATGTGAAACGAGGGAAAGGATAAGCTTTTTTGTACAGGTGTCTTTTATTTCATGTGCCTTACTTTTAAGGGAGTGGAACTGTGCTGCTATTTTCGTTATATTGGAGCAGACTGCTAAACCCCAAACAGGAGGTGTATACTTTCCAACAGGATCTCCTTCCTGGCTCTCGCCAGGGGATAACTACCTTGTGCAGGTCTCCACTCATTATATCCATATATAGCACCGTTCCATCTCATATTGTATGGTATGCACAGCATAAAATTGTAAATCCATCTACAAGATCACCTACCTCCCCCCAAAAAAGGTTTTAATAACATATGTGGTAAAGTATAACTTACATTGTATTATATCGTGTGAATATTTATGGTGTCAGTATTTTAGGTACTAACAAAGTGTAATTTTTTATGGATATTTTGTTGCAAGTTTTTAGTATCTAGCGCTCCTATCATAAGTTTTGTTAAAAAACCTATATCCTAGTTCGAATGATTAATAATTGACTTACGCACGACTTACTCAAGGTAACTTATGTTACAGATACTTATAGCTCCATTTACTATACCTAATAATATACATAATCATGCTGTTGGTAATTATAGTAGCTGTGAACCTGGCTACACCGACCACAGGATTTAAAAAAGCTTACCTGGCTGTCATGGTCCCGTGAAGGTGTGCAGGATTAATTATGTTCCTTGATGGGTTTCAAAGTCCCAGATTGAATGTTACTGCGCATGTGCTGGGACACCGGGACTATCCCTGTTCAGGTAACTTTTCTTCCTATATTTGTTTAAATTGATTTATATTTTTTGGCCATCGAACAGTGGTTTTCCTTGTTCCCCTAATAACAGCTATTAGAGGAAAGAAAAGGTCTATGGGGAGATTGCAGGGATAGAGGTAATATCGCCATCTTAATCATCGCTCCGAGGGTTTGTAATTATTCAATACTTCGATTTCAGATGATAAAGTGGACTTTATTACATGGAATCAAAGTTTTTGAGGATTTCTGCCATTCAAAAAGTTAAGGAATGAGCCTCTCCCAAATTGCTGAGAGTCCTTGTATGATGCCCCCACAGAGGCAACTATTAATATAGTCACACTAACTGACCAGCAGAAACAGACGTTTTTAGAGGTAACACCTGGTGCACAAGCGCTAGTCCTAAGTAAGACCAACCTTTACAAATAGTCCTGTATAAATAAAGGCACTCTGTAAATATTGTTATTATTGAACTGAATCAGAGTCATCGTGGCCCAATAGCAGAAGGGGAGGGTTCAGCAATACCAACTTGCCAATCCACGTTGACCTCAGCAAGTCAGGCACCAAAACCTATATGCTGCCCCCACCCCCCCACTGCTACTGCCAGAGCCACTGTACCCTCCATTGTCAAGCCCCTACAACTAGAGCCCCACAATGGCCCTGAACAAATCCCCCCCAAAAATTCCTGTTCCCCGATCCGTGAGGTGCACCCTGGCTGCCCTATACAGCCCTGGAGAATAATGTCTTAAATCTGGGTGTGGAACATCGAAACAAAGGCAAGGGACTATGCAGAACCAAAGGACACAGTAAATCCCCAATGTCCTTGAAAGCCATTTCCAAATCCCAAACGGACTGCAGACACCACCTACAGCATCCCAAAAGGCATCAGAGCCCAGAAGATGAGACAGCAGATCCCAACTCAACCCCCAGAAATCCAAATATCTCATCCAGGGAGTGGGGGGGCCACTGGATCATGTCTGACCAAAAAAACAAACGAATAGTGGGAAAAACAAGGAAAATAGACCACCAAGCCCGAGCGCAATTAAATTAAACAACTCCCTGAAAACCTCCAAGACTTATTGGAATGATAAAAAGGAAAAAAAAATCCTCTGTGCTCCCCAAAGGAAAACGGCTAATCCTATATGCACCCAGGATCTGGAGATCCCCAACACAAAAACAAACAAGACAAACCAGCTTAAGACTGAAATCTAACATACAATGCAGACAACTCCCACTACCCCAGATCCTTACACCGCAGGCAATGGTACAGTGCACCTGCAAAAAACTTTACCCATAGGAATTGGCCAACAGGTTCTTACAAACCATCGCTGGCACCTTGAACCTAGCAGCTTGAACAACCCGTGCCTCACTGCGTGACCTACTCTTCTTCCCTACCACCCTGCAATGTCTGACACAGTTGCTTCTTGACCTTGCTTCAGTGTAACTGAGAACCACTGAACTCACTGAAAAAACACCATTAGACAGAGCAGACGCATCCCGGTTGGCAACTGATAACAATTCACCAAGCTCAGAGGTATCATCCGTACCGACATCCATACACCTCTCCACACCAGTGGACAGCACTGAGGAAGGAACTGGAAAAGGGGGAACATTAGCAGCAGGCTCAAATGAAACATCAACAACCCGCCCCACTGTTTTTGCCCTCTCTCATGTGAATGCACAGACCTGTGTATGAACGTAGCTTATACGCAGGTCTGTATCCAGTCCAATGTTATTAATCAAAACAACTTCACTGAATACATTGGTATTTTCCAAAAACCTGCTTTATTTCACACAATTTTTTACCTTCCTAACTTCTTGGCCAGAAAAATATATATATTGTGATAAAGAACAATTCATTCACTTGCTTAAAATATAATTTGGGCAGTTCTCTCCTATATCCTGGATCTTTTCCAATTCTCCCGGGACTTGAACTTTATGTGAATTACTGCCTCAAACCCAATCGGCATGATCATGGTTAGGGCTTGATGATCACACCCTCTGCCCAATCCCTATGATAGTGGTTTTGATTTCTTCTAGGAGGGAGAACCAAATATTGACTACACTGAGTAAATGCTGCATTTAGATAGCTACAGTTTATAACTATTCCATATACTAAGGGTAATTTATCTGCCATCTATGTTGCATTAATTAAAATTGCACTCATTTTGTTGTGTTAATTATTTCTGCAGAGAAAATTACGTGATTTGGATTTGTTCTGAGAATAATATGTTACACATGATCTTCAACATTGCCTTGGTTTTATTATTTAATCCTACTTTCCATTTATTTATCTGATTGATTATATCAAGAAAGCACTGCCAGTTGTTATGGCAACTTTTGTGATTGAACTATTTTACTGGACTATGATATTCTGCTTACTTTCGGTTTTTGTCATACCACAATTGTGTGTTTTTAAGAAAAATATTTTTTGCTGTGTAATGAATATGAAATAAAATGAACTTGTTTTGAAATATAAGAAAACGTGTGCTGGCTGGAGTTACTATAAATTAAGCTGTGTTGAAAAGTGCGTGCATTCTGGGGATTATTTCGCCTTTTTGCCTTAATTATCTTTTTAATATAAACCATGCAACTGTATGGTCAAACATCTATAACTGAAACCTAGTGTTCTACAGCATATTGTGTATATCTCTATCTATTTAGGATAATATGGCCACAGATTACCTTTTTCATCTTTTTAGGACTCTTTACCACAAGATAGAATATTTTGGCCAGCATCCATATCATTACTAAAATCTATATTGAAACAGTAGGCAGAATCAAGGAGATTTTTAATCTATACTCCCTATGGACAATATTTAAATAAAACACTCTTGTTCAGGAGGATCGACTTCTGGGCAATTCCATTTACTCTAAATGACATTACCCAGAATCCTATTATCTTGAATATGAAAGGCATATTTGCATTTTGTCCCAAGGGAGTACAGCTTACAAAAGAAGCATAACCATACCAATTGTTTCTGTAAGGCTTTCTACATATACTAAACTTTATTTTTAAAAAATATGTGCATCTAAAAAGGAAATGTATACCTCTATGGTATCCTTTGATCATTTAGTATGCTGTATGTCATGCAGCAGGTATGCAGAGGGCATAGCCAGGTTTAGTAATTAGGGAGATTCAAAATAGGTTCAATTACACAGGACTCAATGTATTTGGTTATAGATAAAATGTTTTTGGAAAAATATATACAATTTAAAAATTAGGGAAACTTCAAGTCTTAATAGTCAATAACGCTAATGTGAGACATTACTAATAATGGCAACAATTATAGAACATAATTTTTAATAATGTAGAAATCACTGTAAGTAAATACTGGTACAGGATAAAATTACTATAGGTCATTATTTATAACAGGGAAATTGCTAAATGTAATTTTTAATAATAGGGGACCATATTCAGACCTAAAAGTAAGTGCATAAAGTCATACTTGGGGGTATATTTACTAAAGGTCGTGTTTGTATTCTCGTACAAAATGGGCGTCTTTATGGGCGTGTTTGCATGTCAACGATTTACTATAGGTCCAGTGATTTCTCGCCCAAAATCCTGTCGCCTTAAACGCGCCCGAAAATCCCGCCCTAGCGAGAATTTGCTTGAGCCACATAGAAGCAACAGTATTTACTAAGTGTCGTGTTTGAAATATGCCCAAATGTCACTCTAAACTCACTCAATTAGTGTGCCTATATAAATGTGTCTCTGTGTGCATTCCAGTTGTGTTGCCATTCACTTTACAATGGAGGGATTTATCTCGCTTAATTTTGTTGTGCTTGAGGCGAATCTGGCCCAACGGCCAACTTTGGAGGAGGACCAGGAACATCACCAGCCCCAGGTCCAGCCCGTGTGGCATACCCCGTCACGTGAAAACATTTCATGTGAGGTTGGACCTGGCCTCCCTGTCCGATCAGGAGGTTGTGAGATATTTTCTTTTAAACCGCACCAACCTCCTGAGACTTTATGAACAGGTGAGAGGGTATTTGGAGCCTGCTACCGCCCGCTGTCATGCAGTGTCTGGGCTGCTGAAATTAATGTGTGCCATTCACTTTATGGCCACTGGCTCTTTTCAGTCAGTGTCTGGTAAGGTGCTTGGTATTTCACAGCCAACATTTTTCAGACACTTATCTCAAGTGTTAAGTGCTCTGTGTAAAATTATGCGCAAACATGTCTGTTTTCCCCGCCAGGATGCAGAGCGGCGTATATATCCTGTCCCGCTCAGCCCTCTATCGCCAATTTTAAGCTGGACAAATGCCAGAGGGTTGGCTGTTGGGTATGTATGTGTTTCTGTAAATTTTATTTTAGCACATGTCTTAACGTATGCAGAGACTGCAATTCATGTGCCTTTGTTTGTCTTTTTTTAGGTGACTCAAGATATGGGTGTCGCTCCTGGCTAATGACACCGCTGTTGCATCCTGTGTGATAGAACGCACCTTTGGCCTGTTAAAATCTAAGTTCCGTTGTCTTGAGTCAGGTGGCCAGCTCCTCTACTCACCTAGTAAGGTGGCTGATATTGTGTGGTCATGTTGTCTGCTACATAATCTGGCCTTACACCAACCATGGATAGAGGATTTAGTAGCAGACACAGACAATGCAGGAACTGATGATCCACCAAATCAGGACAACAGTAAGTCAGGGATTCAGACACGTAATATGATTATCGAAAGACATTTCTCGTGTAAGTGTTTGGAATTGTTTAGTTAAGTTTAGTAGAAATTCCCAGCATATAACATAAATAATTGCATATTGTTCATTATTCAATTTTAACCTTAGTATATATTAATATTCAATCCCTATGGAGGCACAGTTTAAGGTCAATGTTCCCTTGAATTTGTAAAGTTACTTAATTTTTTTATTATTATCTACATGCAATGGAAGACGACATTCTGTAACCAAAAATTTTTATTTGCATAACACCATAACTTGGCATGACTGTGTAATTTCTATGACCAAAACTGATGGACAACATACATAGCACTCGTATGCAAAACATACAAATAGGAAGCAATACCAAAAAACACCAAATACAAGGTTCACAAGGTTCCTCACTCTTTTTTTCTTTTTCTTAGAGAAAACGAGTGTGTCTGAGGAGCGGCCCGGGATCTGCGTCCTCCGCGAGTTCGTGGCTGGAGTTGCGCTGGCGAGGCACTTGGCGTAGTAGCAGGTGTGGATGCAGGTGTACTATCTGTGGAGTTGACTTATCTGTTGTTGATGATGGAAATGCTTTGTTGTGTGGGAGGCATTGCAGGTTCAGAATCTTGGTCACCATGTGCAGCAGAGTTTCCTCAATTAAATGCAGCGTGACTGTTGGCTCACCATCAGTATCTACAAATAAGCAGGTTATACCAAAATGATTATATTTTAACATTTGGATTAAGTGTTTATTACAAATGACATGTAATTTTGGTTACATGAATGGGCCACATGTTTACAATTTGCCTAATGACATCTCTGTCACAAATCATACCTACCAGGGATTGATGCCTACATCCATGGTAGTTTTTATTTTATTTGTTAACAGATATTGCAAATGTTAGTTACGTGAAACTTCAAAATTGTGCAATGTGGCTGTTATTTCACGTTCCACAAATATCACAACATTGATTTGTAGTAGTAAGGGGCTGACAGCGGCCATTTCTGTTTTGTCACTACAACGTGGTTTTAATGTACTATGACATTTACTGAAGTGTAACTAGTGTTTTATTAACCTAAAAAATGTGCCTCAGGTAGGTCAACATCATCGTCCATGGGGACATCGGGTTCTGCACTTGAAGGAGCCTGCATAGTCATCCAGTCAAAAATATTGCCCACATCAGATGATGTACCTATACAGAATAATCACAGGTAAGTTAACCTTATTTCACTTAGACTTTCAACTCAGATTACAACAGTTTTGAAGGCACACTTTGCTTATTGCAAAAACTTATAACTAGAATTAAAACAGATCTGTGTAATGCTCCTGTAATTACATAGTTGAACATTAAAAAAAAAAAACCACATACTGCATGGTTTTGTATCCGAACATGAGTGTGTCATTATCACATAATGATAAAATAGTCATGGCTACACACATGAATCAATCGTGCACTTGTGCTTATTGTTTTGACATCACTTTCTAATTTTTAATTTAAAAAAAAAAAACACATATTTGTAAAACATCTTCCAAAAGGATTTAGCACTTATGTGCACCTCTAGTATAAGCATACTACTTAACAAATTTCACAATTTGGAGCCTTAATTGTACAATAATGGTGAAATAACTTTTCAACAAATCTATATGATTAAGAGAGTATATGCCATATCAAACACTGGTGTGGCCTTTGTAAGGTTATCTTAACACAAACTATTTGAAGTATGCAAAAACTTACTGGGTTCCATGTCTATTTCGACGTCAGGCTGTTCGTGTAATTCCACACTAGCAGATGACTGTGATGTCGATCGGATCACCAACACTGGTGAGGATTGTAATGAGGCACGGTAGGGTGAATGGACATTTCCATCATCAGAACAAGGAGACAAACTGAACATAGGACTTGCAGGACCATCGCAAGGCCAGGATATTGCATGCTGTGGTGACACATTCTCTCCTGCGCAACTTTCGGAAGCTCGTGCAAGCCTAGGAATTTAGTACGTGGAGCCTTGAGTAGAATAACTCGTTGAAGCCATCTCATCAGGGGCTCGTGAGGGACCAGCAGGTTTCCAAGATGGTGGCCTAGGAACATGTAAAGCTTGATCCCCGGAAGCACGTGCAGCTTTCTAATGTGCAGCTGGATCAGCTTTTGACACTGTGCCAGGAGCTACTTTGGCCACAGGACCTTGTGCAGGTGTTGCACGAGTAGGGGGAACACCTTTTGGCACAGGAGCTTGTGCAGGTGTAGCATGAGTATGAGGAACACCTTTTGGCACAGTTGCAGGTGCTGGGATTTGCCTTGCTGGTGGAGCACTTGCTTTGCTGCTGGAGCACCTTTTGGCATAGTAGATGGTGCTTGGATTTTGCGTGCTTTTGGCCCAGGAACTTGTGCAGATTTTTGTGCAGGAGCAGGCGCTGTTGAAGGAGTACTATATGGTGCATGTGAAGGGCCAGGAAGCGGATCTTCTAAATCTATGATGAGAAATAGATGTCACATTACTAATGAGCATAGGATAAAATGCAAAAATGTAAATTATTATGTGTATTAAACATGGATTTGAAAATGAACGTATAGTTTACCTGAGTCATCTGGCATGTCAGTGTCCCTTCCAGAAACACTCACTGCATTAACTGCAGAAACAATCTCAGACCATAACTGGCGCCTACGCTGCACACTAGTTTTAGACTGGCTAGCCCCATATAATTGGTCAAAACAAGGAACCATTGCCTCAACCAGAGCACAGTTTTCCTCAGGGGAAAACATGATGTTTCTCCCTAATTTAGTTTTACAGCGTTGTGTGGAACTTCTGTGCCTATAATGTCCCTCATCCTCATTCTCCATCCCACCACTAGCCATATCAATATTTTTTTTAAAAAAAGGGGTAAAATAAAAGACAAACTGACACACAAAGACAAACACACACACACACAAACACACTCAAACACTCACTTACACACACACACACTCACTCAGTCACTCACACACTCTTTTGCCACAAACACACAGACAGACAAACAGACACACACAGACACCAGAGTCACACACACACACACACACACACACACACACACTCACTCACAACTATTTACAGGGGTATAAAATTGAAAAAAAAAATAAAACACACAGGACAGTAAAGCAACACACACCACTCAGAACTCGCAAAGACAACTCTTACACTACCTCACAAAACCGCTGCTCTCACCCTGTCAATCGCCTACTACACACTGGTTGATTCACGTGTCATGGCGTGTTTTATAGTGTGGCCAAGCTTTTCAAAATGGATGCGATGAGTAGGCGTATTTAAACTGCACAAAATGGACGAGAAATTTAAAGGGACATGTGCATCAACGCCCAGGCGAGATGTTATGTACGCCCATAATTCGCCCAAAATCGCACACAAAAACACGCCGCAACACGACACGAAATAGAAGCAAAAAAAAAAAAAAAACCACGAACAATAGTGAATACTATAACACGCACAGAATTCTCGCCCAAAACTTTAGCGAGATACGGCGAGAAATTATCAGACCAAATCTCGCCCTTTAGTAAATATACCCCTTGTTGTCTCCCTGCTACATTATAATCTTGCCTCTTCCATGCAGCACGCACGGGTTATAGCGTCTTGTCTCCAGTTTTTCTCCAGCTTCTCTCCAGTCTCTATTCATTGCTTTGCTCTCCTGGACTCCCTCAATACTACCTTTTGCTTTGCTCTCCTGGGCCTAAATTCACTAAGCAGGGATTTTGCTGGGGATTTGGAAAGTGGAGATTTTGCCCATGGCAAAAATCAGATTTGAGCTCACATTTTCCAGTGTGTAAAATGAAGCTGAGAGCTCGAATCTGATTGGTTGCCATGGGCAAATTCCCCACTTTTCAAATCCCCAGCAAAATCCCAGCTTATTGAATTTAGGCCTTGGTCTCTTTCAATATCATTAGAGTGCTCAGTTCTCCTGGTTATTTCATTTATTGTTTTTGCCTCCCGGTTCTTAGCACTCCTATAGCTGTCTTATCTACTTTCCTGACTCTTTTCTATTATTGGACGCTTTATACACCTTACCCAGTTTCTACCTTTTGACACTATTAGTTCTTGTTTCTAATTCCCTTCCACTGGTTATCCTAAATATTTCCTGGGTAGGTTGATCCCTTTCTGGGTGGTACTTGGGTCCTGTGTCTCTGTTTCTGGTTCCCCAGAATCAGTTGAAGGATACTGAAGGTGGGTCCCAGCATGTCGGCTTACTTCCTATATCTAGTTGGTACCCTATTACTCAACTTCAGCAGAGGATTATTATGCCATGTTCTGGCGCATTTAAAACATGCATCTGACTTGACATGATCTTTGCTTTGTTACATTGCCTTGCTACATTTAGGTCACATGAAATTGTGACCCCCTAGATCATTTTCCGCCTCAGTTGTTTCTAATGTAGCAAGATATTGCTATATTGAGTATTAGGGTATTTGCATCCTAAGTGCATGATTTTTTATTTTTGGCATTAAACTGCAGTTGGCACAGTCAAAAAAGGGCATTTTGGCCTCAGATGTGCCCAAACAAGCCAGCAATAGAGTAGGACTAGTCACTGGTGGAGAGGTCTATCTAGGGCTGCATGCGGTTTCTTCTTTTAACTCTCTGCTGATTCCTATTTCTTTTAACTATAATAACGTTTAAAAAATCTCATTTATTGACACCACGGCAGCTGGGAATGTTCTTGACACCAGCCTAGCCAAGTTTTTCAGAGGTGGTGTTTATCATTGCCCTCCGAATGGTAAAAAGCCATCCGAAGATGGTGTTAAGGAATCAATAGCCGATTCTTCTCCGTTTTCCTGTCTCTAATATCTGTTATTAGTGGGAGGAAGAGGGAGGAAAAGTGGGGTACATGTGGGGAGACAGCCCTGAATACTATGAATAAAATGATGCATTGGTTACACAATTTATAGCGCATCTTATTTAGGTTTTCAATCTATCAATTGTATAATAAATATACTAAAATATTAAAATAGGCAGTTACAATATTAGTATTTCCCCATAGGTATTACACAACTGATAGACTAATGGAGACAAAACATTAATAATATGAAATAAGTTTAATGCATTTTATAATTATTTTTATTCCATTACAGGATATGTAAAGGCACATTAAAAAAAAAGAATCACTATAAAGTATACATAATAAAATGTAGGACTATAGCCATATACTATTAAGGGATTGGGAAGGGGTAAGGTGCAAGTTGTGCGATCAGCAGTGGCATGGACTGCTGAACCGCATGACTGAGTTAAGGTAGGGGTTAAGTGGCCATACCCTTGCCTCATGAGAGATGGGGAGTAACAGGGGAGTTCACACTGAGGGCAGTATCTTATCCCATATGAGTTTTCTAAAACTCAGGAGAGACTCTCTTTTGTTCCATCCTACTAATTATATGGTCCCGCATTCAATACCAGGCTAACCGCTTGCTATTTAACAGATGAGTTACCTAGACTGCATCACATCTCCCAGTCAATTACAAACCTTTATTCCAAGAAAAAGCCATATATAGTGAAACCTTTAACAGACTTATACAAACAAAAGTAATATATTACAAAACCTTCTATAAAATAAGTCACAATTACTAAAGACAATTTAACATACAGTCTGAAGACTATTGGGACTAGTATTTGAATTATAATGTAAGTTGCTCAACATTCATACACATGGCAATAAATGTTCAACAGTATATGAATATGAAATATAATCGACAGCACTGTATTCCTGGCAACAATAAGATCAATTGTATAAGTACATTGACCTTAGTGTTGCTGACGCTTGCCCAAACCTAACCACAGCTTATCCCAAATCACAGCTTGACCTTAACCCTATTTATCGTTATTATGTGACCAATCGGTATATATTTGCAAAAGCTTCTAAAAAGGGAAAGTAGAAATGTTTTCCTTAGCACTAAATCAAATGTCAGTTATCATTTATCTAGTTTATTTGAGAGAATTATACCTAGAATCTAAACTGTTGCCATGGGCAACATCTGCACTTTTCCTCCTTAGAAGCTTAATTTAATATACTTCCAATGAATAAATTGACAGAGCATGCTAATGCATTTGGATAATAGGCTAACACAAACACACAATTTGCAATTACTAGCAATAAGAACTCTGTTGGATACCTAAAATATAACCCCAGTGCCTCGATGCTTGTGGGGACTTTCTTTTATGCCCCACAACTGCTCAGACATTTAGTTGCATAGAGTGTATGGGGTATATTTACCAAGCGGTGAGATTGCAGTGAGATTGGAAAGTGGGGATGTTGCCCATAGCAACCAATCAGATTCAAGCTCTCAGTTTCATTTTACACACTGGAGAATGTGAACTCAAATCTGATTGGTTGCTATGGGCAACATCCCCGCTTTCAAATCTCACCGCTTAGTAAATATACCCCTATGTGTGCATTTAAATGAAAATAAACATCTGTGAATCAATAGCTTTACCATTTTGTGAGTGACAGCAATCTGTAGCTAAGCACAGGACGGTATAACATAGGATACTGTATTACATAATGCTTATCTTAGCATTGGTCACGATTACAAAACCACCAGATCGACCTTACTTGACTGGGGAGATAGATTTTTCATCATCCGAATGTACCACTTGATCGATTACTCCTCACTCTATGGGGATGTCTAAAGGGGACACCTCCTAGAGGAGAGGTAAGTACTCCACATCTCTTTATGAGTATTCACTTACCTTCTTGTATTTCTTCAGCTTCGTTATCACTTGTCCTCACTGTCCACAGAAACATGCAGCGATATTGGCATTGCAGTATTCAAACTTAATGACCTGTTAATTGATAAATGACTATAAATGTTACTTTCCACTATTATATTTCAGCCACTTTGATTCTGAAATGTTCTTTTTTGTGAGTAATGGCAAAAAGCTGAAAGAGTGACCTTACTTGATTGTGTATAATTCATTCAATTTTCACAATATTCAAATGAAAATGCAGCTGTTTATTCAGACTTGTGCGAAGCCAAGAACAAGTAAATGAGAGACACAGGTTCAATAAACTGCCTACATACATAATACAAGTTCTACAGACTTGCCACACTGCTATATGTTTTTATATTTTTGGGTTCAAATAAACATATATTTAACATTGCATATAGTACATTGGGTTCTGCGGTTTTGACAGGACCAATCCTGGCAACGATAACCCAGTGAAGAATCTATGAAGAATGAATATTTTCTGACACAGAGGAGATGGCGAACAGAATCATTTCAAATCATTTCAAATTCTCAGAGTCGATAGGTACGTTTTTTCTTCCCCAGTCCCCCAATCCTAAACTTCACCCTAACCTTTCCCTTGAAAAACTACATTAAACCTATAATGTAATAATTCAGAATTAGGATTCCATATAGTATTAGAGTAATAGCCGGATTATGTGTTGTGTGTCCATTATGCAATGTCCTCTGCTATGTGAGCATTATGTTGGTACACAGGACTATCATTAGGTACTGGCTGTACAGTATGTCCACTATTAAAGATAAAATGGTATTTTTTACTTGCTAGTGTATATAGTACACTCTACATGAGAATTCTTAACGATTGCCTTAAGTGACTTGTGCGGATCAGCCTAGCTAGGTGGGAGAGAAGGTCCACATGGGAACATCTGGATCGAGCATGCTCGCTTCAAGGAAGTTTGCATGACTTCTCCACTTTGCATGTGGAAACAGGCATCGAACAGTATTCAGGATACGGTCCCAAATTATGAAGTATGTGAGATCCATGTGTGAAAGCAAAGCATTTTCTCTGCGAAAGAATTCCAATGTATTTGTACTCATAACATTCAAACATGGTATTCCTAACGTCTACATTTGTTCCAGTTTGGCACTTAAGTAGGGACACACCAGAAAGGTTATTATATAAATTGCATGATAAACAAGTTTCATCTGTTCAGTGTGTATCTTAAAAGAAGCTACAGGATCTGTGGCCGTTAGATTTGACTTTTTTGGAGACTCAAAATTTCCTGATCAACAATGATTCGATGTCTGTAGAAAAACTTCAATGTGTACTGACACACGATCCTCAGAGCAATGAGTCCCATTCATATTCTGTATGGTGACACCCTGTGGATAACTATGTAATAGCATACAATATACTCAAGTCATTGTCCTGGATGACGCAGGAATGTGAGCACGCTACTGGGTCTGTGTTACAGTTATCAGTCCACAAAACTGAATCCCAATCACATCAGTCAGCTGGCTCTATGTAACTTCATTCCCTCCACTGCTGTCGTTTTAAAGCCAGATCAATCACTCGGAGTGCAGCTACCAGATACCCAGATACCAGAGCAGCACATGTTGCTCTCAGCTAAGATGGAGTTAAGGTAAAGGAGGGAAAGATCATGACACTGGCATGCAGTCACTCACCCACCACACTGAGCCCACAGAGCTTACACAGGCATGATAGTGTGCTGTATGGGTTACAGCATGGCACAGGAGCTTTACATTGCCCTATATGCCTTATATTAACCCTGCACATGTGCAAAAGAGGGGGACAATAGAGACATATAGGGAGGCATATAGGAGAAGATCTATAGGATCTGGGACCAGAGCCAATGCAGTCCTATGGGGGCAATGATCCTTCAGTGACATGAGCCTTTCACAGGGGTGACAGACAGACATACTGGGGGGACGCTTATATTCAAGTCAATAAGTTATCCCAGATCTTTGAGGTGGGATTGAGGTGGGCTTATACTTGTGTATATAGGGTGCATGCCCCCAATAGAGTAAACATGGATCCCGATCTGTGGGACAATTAATTTAATTTGCATTCCCTGCAACTAAACATGGTTTTGCCCACTCTTAAAAAAATCTTTAGAGTGGAACAATTTATTTTATAGTGTATGGCCAGCTTTATACTCTCATGGGAAAAACCATGTCGAATTGCAGGGGAAGTAAATTGAATTAATTGCAATCAGTATTACAGGTGAGAGATGATGTTTCCAGC
>JABWIB010002199.1:10410-26340 GCA_016617825.1 Platyplectrum ornatum | reverse complement strand
GCGCCTCTCTGCACAGTGCCTGGCACTCACCCATCCAGCCGGGGCGCCTCTCTGCACAGTGCCTGGCACTCTCCCATCCAGCCGGGGCGCCTCTCTGCACAGTGCCTGGCACTCACCCTGGATCCAGTGACAGAGGTGCCAACCGGGCGGTGATTGCCAGTCACAGCACAGTGTCACATGGATCCCTGTGTGACACCATAAGATGCGGCGAGAGTAGTAAGATCCCTCACCCGCAATCTGCGGCTTCTACTCCCCCTCCTCCTCCTGTGAAGATACACCCCAAAATCAATGCGAGCCCCCCAGAGCTGGTGTGATGTCACATCCGTAGCCCAGGTCTGAGCACCTCTCCCAGCAGCTTCTCCTCCTCCTCCTCTCCAGCCCCTCTCGCCCGATCCTCGCCTTCTGCTGGGCTCCAAACTTTGGCTGCTGGATCAGCACCAGGAACAGCGCAGGATGTACAGCAGGGATCAGTGCTGATGTGCTGGCCAGACAGGGGAGCAGCACCATGCAGACTCCTCACAGGCTTCTTCTCATCACCATCCTGGCTCTGCTGGAGCCCTGCAAGGTAAAGTGCCCGGCAGCAATGGGCAGGTGCCTGTGTATTGGATTGTGCATGGTATATGGGGCAATGTCATGATCTGGGGAGATCCATGGGGTGGCAGGTCTGGATTTGGGGCAGAGGTGCCCCTGTGCTTGTGTGGGTATATTGCTCTGGTGATCAGTCATTGTGGTCAGTGCTGACTGCAGAGGAGACCAGGGAGGGGGCACCATAAGAACTTTATTTATGATGCTTTGCATTGTAGGGAAGCCAGACTGTACAACACCAATAACTTCCCACTGAAAGCAATAGATAGCAGAGGAAAACTGCTCCTGACAGCAGCATTACCATTCTCTAATCTGTTTACTGCTCCAGGCTGGAGGCTGGCCAGACCTTGCTGAATCTCACACCAAAGCAGAATGCCAACTAATCCTTACACTTTACACTCACCATAGCGGGGATATTATGCATTATAGAGGGGGGCGAGCAGCGTCTGGGGGTATAAATATGCGCAGTCCTTCCCTGTGATGTGCAAGTATAATTATTTCTTAATGAAGTGTAATGGGCTTGGCATTTGAAGTCAAGGATTCTCTGTTCCATGTCTATATAAATGCATGGCGGTCATGGGACTGTGATCAGAAATGTGCAGTGATTGGAATGGTGCAGCATTCGGTTATATACATCATTCCTGGCCATAGTGCATGTGACATCCAGTTATCCATCAGCACCCCAATGTTCTACATGAATGCATATATATTCTGACACACTGTAGCAGGCGTTGTGTTAGTGACAGCTTGGCATGTGAGTGTGTGTTTGTGTGTTCCTATTTATTTTGCAGTTTATGCATTATAAATAAACAGTGACAGACTGGCAGCCAAATGGCTAATATGATTAGGACATTTTGTTGACATAATATGTAGACTGCTGTAGTAACAGTAATAAAAATGGGCTTACTGCTTAAGTTATATCTATAAATGTTATGTGTTTATAGCATGTTTATAGCATATATATATATATATTTATTTATACATAGCTACATGTGTATACCTGTCTCACTGTTTGTAAGGTAATCACAACTGGAAAACAATATCCATCAGCAGAAGCCATATACCAGTGAGGGTTGGAGTACCTCTGTCATTCTTAATTTTCCCTTAGTTCATTGACAGCCATACGGATTAAAGTTCCTTGAAGAGAGATACAGAGCACACATTTTACTCTAATCCATGTTACTGTAATATATTGTACAATGCCAGGATACACCATAGTTAGACATGAAAGCCTCATGGCACAGTAAACATACTATCACAGCATACATTAAAGTGCAGGTACTATGCCGTGTATAGGTCCTAAGGGGGAGAGTGGCCACCTTCATTAGTAATGTTATGCCTCTCCCACTAGTTTAGCTTCTGCTGATGACTACTAAAGTCTTAATGCCATCTTGTAAGTCAGTTATGTGCTTGCATAGGAACAGCAACAAAAATAAGATGTATTGGCTGGGATAATGTAGATGACATTGTGGATATGTGCACAGCCATTCTTCAGATGTACTATATAGCCAAATATTGAATTTTCGGTTCCCTACACTAGACTTCTATTAGTACTGTATGTGAATGTATTTTTTATTAGGATTTTATCATGCAATGAGATCTATCATGCAAAGTGTTCCTTATGGCATATATGAATGTGTTATTATTATGAAATATTCATATACATATTTTCCATGACTCTTATAATCCTTAGTATCACTCTGGAAATGTGGAGACTTCTTATAAATGAGTCAGGGCCATATTTGGTGCATAAGAGAATGAGATAGGAAGTCAGCACAGGCACAGTGTTATAGGCATTAATAATGCACTATTTGATACCAGGATAAATTTACTTAAAGCAGACCGAGCATGCTCACTGTATTCCCCTCTGTATGGGTCTGAGGCTTGCAGGACCTTGAGTTTGGAGAAATGGGGCGCCCATAGACCAGTGGAGTGCAGTAACCATGGGAAGGCAATAGTTAAATGCATTTCAACCATTTAAAAAAGACTGACGTACCCTAAGGATATATGACGGGCACCTTTGCCAACTATATCCAGGGCTCATTTCTAATAGTCCCTCAACACTAATTTGTCAACATGTTCCCAAATGTGTGCAAATGTATGCTATTTTATGCTATCAGCGACTCTAAATATTAGAGCAGAAATCAGCACACTGGGGTTTTAGGAAAAAGAATCTGGTGTCTGTAAATGATTATAAATTGTGTTTTGTTTGCTTCTATGACACCCCCCCCTGCAGAATGAAAAGCTCCTAATTAGGTTTAATGAAGCTGTACACAAGATATGTATATATTCAAAGCAGTGGCAGGTGGGGAAATATCCTGCTTAGCCATCACAGTATGTGCTGTGCGATAGACATACACACAGATAATAATTCACAGTATGGCCTGATATATATTTATATATTCATAATGGAAATGCATTGGTGAAAATTGTGTTTGGCTTTCAGTTCGCCCCTTCCTGGGGTGTGAAGCAGGCAGTTATTAGAGACCGGGGGCACATGTGAATATCTAGCATGTCTCTACCTGGCTGAGCAAGTCTGCTATTTCCCTAATCTGCTGTAAGTCACACATTCCATTCGAATTTGGGCTTTCACTCATATTTTTTTTTTTTACAGCCCAAACGTTTTAATCCTCTTACTCTATTATCCTGGTATTGCGTCTGCTGTGAATTTACATTCTGTAAATAAGGTCTAATGTGACATTTTACCACATACCCTCAGCGTTTTCTAGCAGCTCCTTTAAAATACAGGGTAGCGCCTATTTTAGCTCGGGGAAAATGCAAAACTGCTAAACTTTGCATTATGCTTGGCGTAGTCTACAAGACGATTCCCAGTTGTGCTGGTACAGAATTATTCCCAGTGGAAAGGCATAAAACAGGGTTATATTGATTCAGTACTATTTTCTTTTATTAAATGGTATATTCCTTTTGAGCCCCCATTCCCACCAGTCCCAGTGACTGAATCAGGTTCTCCAAAGATGGATCCTCACTCTATCCTTACTCATGTGCAGGTGAGATGAGGTCATTCCCATTGCATGTACGATAGAAAGACCCTATCTTAAGATTTCACACCATTCCTGTATAAAATTGGGACAGCCTGGAAATCTGAATTGGACGTAGGGGCTTAAATGACTCCTTTCTGTATAATCTACATAGAACCCCCCCCCTCCCCAGCCTAAACAACATGCACTCTCTCTCCAGTCCTACCCCTTCATCAGAAGATTTCCAGAAGGAAGTCTGAATCTTAAGGATCCAGTCTGTGATGGAAGTAGTAGGCATGTGCATATGTGGCTGGGAAATACACTTGTTTTCCACTCATAACGAGCGGATAAGGCTGGATTTTGTACATTTAGATCAAGTCATTAGTCAATAACAAGTTAATATTTGCAAACATGCAAACTACACTGTCCTCAAACAGGCAGCTCCAATGGTGCACCCTAAAGCCAGAGGGGCATCTGGATATTTTAGTTCTGGGGCAAAAAGGGAACATGGCGTTATTTCACAGGTAACCATAAATATTAATTTATGGTGGCCTTTCCTGAAATGCTACATGGCCACTTGCTATCTTGTACACCCTTAGCAAAAGCCTTACAACACAGCCTAGATTACAGACTATACAGCCTGTGGGTGAACTGGGTACTACCAACTATTTATATGCAATCTAAAAACACAACCTTTGGCTTATCAGTCATAATGATCCTAAATGCTTCTTTTAGGTAGCAATAGGTGGTGGTATGGTCAGATGGTAGTGACAGGTTATACATGAAGCCAACCCTTTCATAATGTTTGTTTGAAACATAGACAGATAGACAGATAGATAGACAGATAGATAGATAGATAGATAGATAGATAGATAGATAGATAGATAGAAACATAGATAGATAGATAGATAGATAGATAGATAGATAGATAGATAGATAGATGCTGATGTATAGCACTGACCCCTTATACAGATCCTACCATCCCAACCAATTACTGGTGGGATGCTCTCACATACAGAGTTTGAACATATCTAACTATATGTGTATTATGTATTTATCCAACCAATTTCAAGCTTTACTAAAATAAAGTACAATCTCCCTTGTTAGAGACGTACCATGTAGCATGACTAGTCCTGCAGTAAAGAATCATTCTTTATGGTCCTGGTGAAAGGATGAAATACCTTCCCACCATACAGTAAAACATGACATGCATTTGTGTATCTGTCTGAGAAGCAGCATTGAGGATTGAAATGAGAAGGAGATATCGTTATTCCACAACTTCTGGGATACATATATTATGGATATTGTGTAGTTTTAAATGCCTTCACTTCACATAACTGCTCATTCAGCCTGCTTTCAGAGCTCTCTCTGTCAGTATCACTGTAATATTAGTCTCACGCCTCCTGATTACGCATCTCCTTTGCATTCGGTAGCAGTAATAAATCCAAAATATGATCACAATAAAATCCCTCTTTTTTCTTGTTAGTACACAGGTCTAGAATATTGATCAGTTCTTTTTCTCAGACGCACACTGTCATAATTACAATCCTCCTTGGAGTTCGGCTATGCTGTATGACACATATTTCTGAAATAATGGAGAAATGTATTTGTCCAGTGGCAAAGCAAGTGGTACTGAAAAGGAAGGTATTTCTAATAATAATGCCTACCAGGTACTGAGGTTACATACTCTGGTCATACGGGGGTTAAAACTTACAGATATATTACTGCATATTTTACCATAGCCACAGGGTGAATGAATGCTATATAAGAAATGTCTGATCTGCCTTTGGAAACTGACAGAATACAGTATGCAAAGCACATGTTACCTCCATGACACTGGTCCAGTTGTCTGTAACCATGCAATTGCATATGCATACATATTATATTCCTTATGGATGGGAATATACATGAGTGATGACTGATACATGAATGATATATGACAGCAATCTTTTACATGACAATGTTTTTGGCACCTAGTTTCAATATTATTATTTGTTACAATATTTTATTTGTTAATTTTATTAATTAATTCATTCATTCATTCATTCATAATACTGTTAAAAATAAAATGTTATTAGATATCTTTAAAACATAGATATTTAAACTGTATATAATGATGAAACTGTAGCACAACAATAATAATGTATCTCATTTTAGTGGTTATTAAGTAACTACACATCATATTTATTAGAGCCTACCCAGGCATAGTAAAGAAAATAAAGCACACTGGAGTAAATACCATATTATTCTAATAAAGCTTCAGCAGCTAAATGTCCATATGCATCATGCCATATAGGCACATACTATAGCCTTGTGATTCTTTCCATGTGTCCCATGTAAATCACCATTCCTCCCGGCCAGTCACCATCTCCACTGGCAGGTGGCAGCAGTTCGCTGTAAAACTATAAACTAGCAGCCGACTTTGTGAAAGGACTAGGTGATTTAGCAATAAATATGCCGTTCCTCACATAGCTGCTCCTATTGTTAACAGATGTTTTCCAAAATGTTGTACATCAGGGGAGTAATAAGAAGGAGACGATCACTCATATAGCTGGATGTACACATTATGGCAAAGACCATGCTTGCAGAAATTCATATCATAAAACAGGGGGTGCAGTTAATTATAATTGTATTATAGGTATCTTGCTTTAGTACACACCAGACATTTGCTGAGGGATAAATTTACTTTTGTGTAGTGACTGCTGAGGGTCAAACGCAAAGTGCATATGGCGACATAGGCGTTGGCGATGTATATGTGGGAGTGGTTTGTCCTACATGGGTGTGGTTTTACATAGCCAATAGAATATATAAGACTATTTTTTCAATGCTTAGTATATTTTGATACTTGCATCATCATGGCACCATGGTGCATAGTCATACAATTATAATATGAAGACTTAATTCAGATATTTGCTTTATAAAGACTGCATCCTAATCTGTGAAGCTATTATAGGTGTGTAGTCAGTATAGTGGGAGTGTAATCTAGTGACATTTTGGTGGCCTCATGACCGGATTCTGACTTACTAAGAAGCAAGTAGGTAAAACCGTGTTGCAAACAGTATTAGAGTTGAGAGATGGTGTTTCCTAGCCCAAGTCTAAAAACAAGACTCTTTTACTTTGTGCAATAAGTTAAAGAGTATTCTCCCTGCATGCTATAGTAAGTAAGTGTGGATCTGGTCCATAGTGATCATTATTTCAATAATATAATATTCTCCACTTAACTAAATACAATTTAGTGATGCAAAGTATGCAACTAATTGATAAAATGAGTAGGTGATGTCTGATGTATGAGCATATTTGTTGAAAGATAAATACAGATACATGGAACATTGTACTGTATGTATCCCTATATATCACCAGCATTCAATACTATATGTCTTGTTCATTTATGTTATTACCTAAAGAATGTTATAGTGACATAAAGAAGGTCCATTATCTCTGGTGATAGCAAAATGCATAAGCAGACAAATAATTGATAATGACTATAATTTGTACACTACTAAAAGGTAAACTACTACAGGTTCATCCTCAGTGCATATTATTTGTTATGCTATATAGTTATATGATAATAATATACACAAGGCTTTATAAAATGTACATGGGAGTGTGTGATTGGTGGCAATAGACAGTTCATTGTCTATGAAAGATAAAGTAACTATACTATGGTATTACAGTCATTTGGTAGCTAATTTACATACCAGGGAGCAGTATACAAATGACGAAGACGCCAGACTGGATACAAATTTCAAGGAAAGAGAGAAATGCAGACTTAAAGCAAGAGTGACTGAGCTAGAAGAACATATGGTTGGGTCGCATAATGATTTACAATTAGTACTGTATTCTGATAAAGGGACCAGCTTTTAGCATCAGCCGCGTCTACTGAAAATGTCTGTAAGGTAAAATTTCCAACAAGTCCAGCGGATGCCGCTTTGTAATGTCTAATCAGCCAAGCAATGAATTAGGTAGGGAAAAAGTCATTCTTAATTTTCCTTGTACACTGCAGAGTCTCTATACACAGTAATGGCTTCAATCCCTGTAGCTCTTCCAGTTAGCGTAGCTGTTAGGAACTAGAACTCGATTTGTTTACTTACCTAGTGCATGTAATAAGAAGGATTGTTGTCGAGTAAGTATAATCTTATGCAAAGTATTATTTAGATATATTATTATTATTATTATTATTATTATTATTATTATTATTATTATTATTAGATAGGTTGATAGTATTTTGTTTAGACCCTTTTTGAATTGAGTAAAAATGTTTAGGGGTTCCTGGTGTTGTGAATAGGAGAACATGGATGGGTTCTATACACCAGACCCATCTCTAGTCTTTTGGGCCATCTCAGCCTACAAGAAAGGGTGTTCAAATGCTGTAAGATAAAAGAGCCAATATCTCAAATTCTGGGTAACCGGGGCAGCAGAGGCATTTGGTAGGGGTACCAAATTGTGAGTTGAACAGGTCCTAGCACTGTTGCCAGGGGCTAGATAAATGTATTCGCTAGAGGCTATGCAGACCAGGGCCTAAATTCACTAAGCGGAGAGTTTGCTGGTGAATTTGAAAGGTGGTGAAGTTGCCCATAGCAACCAATCAGATTCAAGCTCTCAGTTTCATTTTGCATACTGGAGAATGTGAGCTCGAATCTGATTGGTTGCTATGGGCAACTTCACCACCTTTCAAATTCACAAGCAAACTCTCCGCTTAGTGAATTTAGGCCCAGGACTTTTGTTTGTTTTGAAGTTGTGTAAAAATAACATTACAGGTATTTGCGACCTGGATTCTTTCTTTGGCTTCTGGAGATGACTCACTCAAACGTAGAAATAAAAGCACATGAGAAGACTTTACCATTCCAAGACAAGTCAATAATTTCATCTTCTGCAAATAATGTGTCAATGTTTCTGCCACCCCTACACCTTTCATCAATGCCCCGGAGTGCTGGTAGTATGGACTATTCTCTTGTGACAATGAATTCTACTCTGATGCTTGTGCTTTTCATTTTTTTGCCTCCTCAGTATGTAAAGAATGGAACTGACATGACTTTAGGTCTCATAGCCAAGGCTCAACAAAGCCCAGTATGATATCAATGAGAATTAGGGTCACGTTACTCAGAACTAATCAACTTGCAGAATATGACCCCCTCAACCCAAACCACCCATCAAAGATATTCCTATATACTCCAAGTTTTATATACCATGGGTCAGATCTACCTTTCCTGGGCAATACATATTAACAATACAATGCAAGACAAACCATATCTCAGTTAGAATAATAAAAAACACCCTAATTTGTATCTGATGATAAGGATAGGATAATTAGGATAATTACATGGATTTATGTGGAACAGCTGGGATAATACCAGTTATGGTCGCTCTGGGTGACAGTTACAAATATGACAATGATACAGCCATCACAATAATGTCTAATATCACTGCCAAACGTGTTTTATGTATAAAATGTTATGTTTCCAGGGCTTCCATTCTGACAGCTATATGTTTGCCCTGGTGTTCCTTTGTCAACATGTTCCTCTGTGTGTCACTCTACTCTGTCCTCTCCCTTTGTCTGTCTTCTTTCCTCACATTGGGCCGGATTCGGATTTTAGGCACTATTGACTTACTTAAACTTACTTCAGAAATGGGCAAAACCATGTTGAATTGCAGGGGAGTTAAATTTCATTAGTTGCAATCAGTATTACAGTTGAGAGATGATGTTTCTAGCACAAGTCTAATAACAGTGTAACAGTAACGCTGGTCAGTATCTGTGGGCAACATGCAAAAATAAAGTATTCTCCCTGCATGAAAAATACTAACATTCATTTTACCTCCCCTGCAATACAACATGGTTTTGCCCACTCGTAAGTAAGTCATGTGTAAGACAATAGTGACTAAAGTCTGAGTCTAGTCCATTCTGTCCTTTCAGTCAGTCTTCCTCCACTTTGTTTTCTCTTTTATGCTTCTTTTTTCATTGCTCTATCTCTTCTCTCTTTCTTCTTCTCTCTTCTTTCTCTTTCCTCTAGAGTTCTGTCTTCCTGCCTGGCACTGGACTCTCATTAGAGGCAAATGATTAGTTATTAGTAGGTAGGATTAGGGTTCATATTACAGTAATGTCAAACCCAGCCAGTGTTGTTATTATGATATTCTGTCTGACAGGTGTTCATTTAATGGCCCTGTTAGATTGGTTAACCTTATGCTGACGGGTTAACTGTTGTTTTTCCTACTCTTGGGACTGCATACCATACTCATATACATAAACTTCCTTATGCCAACTTTAAATTGATAGCCATATTGTATGATTGTTATGTCATACAATGTATTAATAGAATCAATGAATCTTTAATTAGTAGCTTGCACATCAATATGTATAAGACGTCTTATATTAAATTGAAGGCCCATAATTATTATATATTAATTGTACTACGTTAATACCTTTGCACACATATAATGGGAACCCCCTTCCCCCCACCATTGAAGTACCATTAAAGAATGGGACTCCATGGAGGATTATCTGAAGATTATTGTTCCATTCAAATGATAATAATCTGATTGCTCCAAAATCTTCCCAGTGTGTACTGTCAAATAAAGCTGAAAAATTATTTGAAAATGTAGGCGTCATATTTGGTTTTTAGGAGCTTCTTATTTTAAAAGATCAACAATGTTCCAATATCTGGAAATCAATCTGTCTATACTGATACACGATCCTCGAGTAACGATTCCCATTCATATTGCTTTATAGGGACTCCTTGTGGACGAGCATGTCATTGCAGCATACCATTGTAGCAAAGGTTTATGGGTAATATTTTTGCATAGCTTTGAAGAAACCAGTAAACTAGACGGCAATGTCAATATGATCATTGTGCAGCTGATAGAAACTTCCCCCTTTATTACCTAGCATGGGATTATAAATCAATGCACAGGAAACAGATCATCTCTACCTTTGGTGTAGGATTATTTTATATCATTTTTCTGCAGCCAATATTATATGTTGCTCCTTACATTTTATTATATATTTTATATATATATATATATATATATAAATTATATATATATATATATATCATTTAAAAGTATATATATTTTTAAAAGTGATATTTTAATAAATAAGTACAGAAAATTGTAAACATATTGTCTTAAATTTACAAAATAGTGGTATTAGAAAGTGGGGATGTTGCCCATAGCAACCATTCAGTTTCAAGCTCTTATTCTCCTGTATGTATAATGAAACTGAGAGCTGATGCTATGGGCAACATCTGCACTTTTCCCGTCCCGCAGTTTAGTAAATTTAGGGCATTGTAGGGCAGATTCAATCCTTTTCTCCTCCTTACGAAGTTTGCGTAAGGGGGAAATATTGCGCCTTTTGGACTCGCTGCTTATAGAGCCGTGTAGAAAAGGTAGGGAGTTTTGGCTACCGTAATAGACACNAAAAAAGCGCATGACCACTTTTTTGCGTCTAAAGCAAGGATTGCATCGCCCCTAAATGTCCTGAAACCAGTGATTTCTACAATATGCAGTTTCCTCTTTATATGTGGTCCTTTTTATTGCCTGTTTTCATGAAATAGCATATATATTTCATAACATACGTTGTTTCCTTTGCTGTCAAATTACTTGCCTCTTGAATTTCCATTAATGAGGTCTTAAATGCTTACAAATATTCCTATCATCTTATGCTTATACGTTGGACGTCCCCCGGGTTTGATTTACAATTCATTGCTGTCTTTTCTCTGCATCGATTTTTGTCACTAAACATTTGCACTAGCCGTCACTTGAGTGACAGCAAACGTGTGTGAGAGCGTTGAGGGGGAGATAAACAGCTTAATTGTTGAGGGATTGCGGGAAAGACATGCAGTGGAGGGTTTGGCTGCATTGTCAAATTCTCCCCATGTGGATTGTAAACAGCTGCTTGTAATTCCCACCTGTACAAAACTAATATTGCCTGCCTTTAATTAGTGCATAATTTACCATAGGCCATCATGACAAAGACCCCTTTCCAAAGCTGAGTGCATGAACGCCCCAAGCATCCTCCCTGCACAGACGTATTCATTGACAAAGTGCAACTAGCAACCATGACATATTTTGGAAACTCATCTATCACGTTTCTCAACTTTGACACAGATTGTTAAATGGAGACAGAACTGCAAGAAAATGGCATAGATGTGAAAGAGACTCACAGTTTAATCAATCACTGTACCATTCCCATCACATCTTGCTTCTTATAACTCACCTATATTACTAGGTGTCTTACTATGAACCTGCTTGTTAAACATAATATTCTTTTCACCAAATTGGAAAGAGCAATAGAATACAATAGAATATATGCATCTTACCCTCATCAAAGTATAAATCCACCTAATATTCACTTATACCTTACAACTTGGCTGGCCCATTCTATAATAAATAGCACTTACCCCCCATGTATTAAAACCCAATCTCCTATAGAGTGTAAGCTTGCGGACAGGGCCTGCTTCCCCACCCATTCTGTCTGTTACCACCCAGTCAAGTGCTACGAAATATGATGTTTTCTCCATATTTACATGTGCTTATATAACTCAAATACAGGAATCTTTTCATTTGTGAACCAAAAAAACTATTATATGCTGTCCTCCTTTCCCCCCTATATGTATGCCCACAGTCTTCCTTCCTTTCCATATGTTTTACTCCTTTTATCAATCCTATTTCCTCTCAGTCCTTTCAGGAATTCTCGACCAGTGGTATGTAGGCATAAGAGAGTTAATATGGTTCTATGAAAATATGTAAAATAATAAATTAGACAATCTTCTAATAGCAGAGTAGAGTAGAGTAGATGTGGTGAGTGGTACTTGTTTCTATAATGTGTAACAGGTACACAGCAGAAGAAGTTTGTGGACCACCACTGCTATATAATGATATTTAAATATTTATTGTTACTGTCTCCTTTTATGTTTCGTACATCCCCTGTAATGTGCTCTGGGTGAGTATTGGTGATGGTAATTTCAGCTCCTGTGTCTGTTGTTTTAGTTATAAAATAAAGGGTATAATTCCTGAACATTGTAGTCCAGAAATGTAACTCTTTGGTCAGGTGGTGGGGTGGGCTATGTGTTTTGCGGCCCCGGGACCATTCCCTGGTCGTCCCATGGAGGCTTCGGGGCTAGAACGAAAAGTTGGATGTGTATAAATGTTGTCCTATAATCCTATCAGTCTGTACTATTCCACACACTTCAGTATTTTCAGGTTTAATATGGTTATATTGATACAATCTCTACTAATGTTCCAGGTGTCTAAAAAGAGGGAAAAAACTTATCAAGCTCTGCGAAACCATATAACCAAATAGTAAATATTTGCATAAAATTCCAATGGAAAATAATTTCAGTTGAGTTATTTTCCAGAGTATGAGGTCCTCCCGATACCACCCAAATCCCTGACTTAGTATTCACCGCGTACATTTATCTGATTCAATTACATTCTGTTACAAAAGTTAATTACGTTTTCAGATATCATTTTGTAATTAAGTGCTGTGGGACTCTTCAAACAAGCTAGTAACATCACATTAACCCTATGGGGTGGAAGTCACCACAGGTACTAATTCATTGTACAGATAGTGTCTGAATTAAACAGCTATGTTCACCTTTGCTGTAAAACCTGAAAGCCTTCTGGATGATTCGAGTTCTTATTTATTTATTTTATTAGAATTCCTTTTAGTGTCTGACTTCAGTTTTTTTGCTAGGTTTTCTTTCTTAGCAATAACACAATTATGGGTCTAGTCAATTTGCATTGTACACATGATTATAATAAAATTATGCAAAAAGTGGATGTATATAGTAACTATTCACTTTATATTCTGTTACTTTAAATAAGATATATAAGATATGATTGGCTATTAATCATATGTATATAGTATACATTTTACTGCAAAGGTTATTGTCCATAGGCCGGATCCCATACAGGCAGCACCTGTCACTCCCCTGTAATTCAGGTCCAAAAGTGGAGGTCCAGCAGCTTGCGTCGTGGGGCGACTACCTTAAGTCATTTGTGCATATCAGAGTGGCGAAGATGGCCCGGCCCAGTGGGCCGCGCAGTCACACAATATAACGCATGAGTACTTTCGTGTATATATAACGTATAATCAATGAATAAAGGTTTATTTATACAGGTATGTAAACATAACTGGAGTGCACAGGCATGACTGGGACACATAGATTGAAGCAGTGATCGGAGTAAATGAAGCGGGGAAACACAGAAAATAATAGAGGTAAATGGATATTTCTGGTTTTTCAATTTAATCAGTAGGAGAAGTGATGGTAAGACATACATCTGTATACAACGCCACTTCCAGATCTGGTTTAAAGTACAGTCCAAGCTTTAAATAGCCCAATGTCCAAACATTCATGCAGGTTTTAATGAAACATGCTGAGTGCATGGAAGGGGTGGGAAATATCAGGTGTAACAGTGCAGATGTCTCAGGACAATAATCTAGGTAAGAACTGTGGATGTCCAGAGTGAGTCTGGTAAGACATTGGAAACACATGGTTGTGATATATAGGATCCTGACCTTGGATAAGCCACATAATATGCCGTTGGTGGAAGTAGAAGGACTTGTGCCCCTGATAAAATAACAATAAGGGACCTACATACTTTCCAGCTCGTCTGCAAATTAGCTTCTGCAGCGGAGGCTAACTCACTGAATCTGGATCAGGACCAGAAAGTGCGCACAGTTAAGAGGTGATATATGCCGTCGCACATCTAATTTGTTGTTCAATGTTTATTTTCCATGCAAGCAAGAACAAAATATAATGAAGAATGAATAAATAGTTTGTTCGGGTATATACCTGCTACTTTGTTTTATTGCATAACTAAATCTACCGGTAATGTCCAATGGTGTGTTATTAACATCAAGCATTAGTCATTTATTTACAATGTTTATCAGTATTAAGCTTCCGATTTTAAACATTCATTTCTAAATACGTTTTTTTATTTGAACAAAGATAATAATCTGGGATGCACAAATGCTTTCTATGCTTCCCAATAGGTTGCGTTTTTATGATTCATCTGCTAACTTCATTCATCCACTGAAAACTTATGACCCATCCATGGAATTGAATCCATTAAAAGGAAAACAAAGTAAAAACACATCCCCGGCTGTTAATATATTAGTTTAATGGATCTGATTAAGTGCAGAGGCCAGCCCTGATCCATTCACAGCACTTTATTTTACTGCAGCGAGAGGTCCTGTTTACTGGTGTGCTGGAAAGAGGCACTTTATATGGTGTAGTTATTCATAATAGGGAGCAGACCGCAGTCTATTTCCAGTTATATAATGCTCTGATTATTTGTCACATGACGCAGATTACTAAACAAAACCCTCCATATGCATAACACATATGGTGCTTTTAAGAGCTTTGTTATTGGACCACTAATTGGAAATGACAGAGTGTATTAAGTACAGGAGGTAGAACATAGTGAAGATTGTTACGCAGTGTACACGCTGGACAGATAATCGACAGATATCCCTCCAAGTCCACGATAATTCTCCGATTTACATTTTGCAATTTGTCATGTCAAACAATGCTGCCAAATTGTTTGAAACAGTCTGTGATCGCCTGGGGCCGATTTAGTTGTTCCAAAAGCCGCAATAAAGCTGGTTGTGTTCTTTTTTGTGGCTATTACTCTTTCATTTTTAGGAGCAAGTTTTTCCTCTTTCCCAAAGTGCATAAGAGGAATGAATTGGCCCCTAAGAATGTCCAAATGCATGGAGCAAACTTTAGTGTGAACTGACACGATACTGTCACAGCATTAATTCATATTCTTAACCTTATGGACATCATTGCAGCTCATCAGCGAAGCAAAGGTGTATGGGTAATATATTTAAGTAGTATTTATGATCCTCAGAATACTGGGCAGCACTGTGGACTTGACATTGTGCAGCTGTGTGTACAGGGATCCCAGTGGAAGTTTTATTAATCTGAAACGTTGTTGCTATTTTTTATTATACTACTGCAAGTCTCAAGAGACATACTCAACACACATTTGTATTGTTCATATATTTATTTATATATTTATTCATTTATTTATACATGTGCGAGATGTATATGCTTGTTTTCCATACATCATGGTAAAGTCTTTTACTAACTGACAAGTAAGTGACAGCACAGATCATAAATAGCAGAAGGCAGCTAAATGACATAGGTGACAATGATACCAGTAGAGATGTTCGCCCGTGTTTTGGTTTTGGTTTTGGTTTTGGGTCTGTATTAACTCTGTGTCTTGGTTTTGGTTTTGGTTTTGCCAAAACCGCCCCGACGTGTTTTGGTTTTGGTTTTGGTTTTGGATCAGTATTTTTTGCACAAATTGGTTAAAAAAATGTTAAAATCGCATAATTTGGCTCTTTATTGTTCCTGTATTATTA
>JABWIB010002198.1:34962-49367 GCA_016617825.1 Platyplectrum ornatum | reverse complement strand
CCTCCCCTGCAATTCAACATGGTTTTGCCCACTCTTGAAAAAATCCTTAAATTGGAACAATTTATCTTACCGTGTGTGCCCAGCTTTATTCTACAGGAATGCTAAACAATCTACAAGCGGAACAGAATTGTATACAGTTATACCTGGATAGTATCATGGATAACACGACACTTAGGATACAGAAACTATTAATAAGGATAAACATTTTGATCTGAATGGGTGACCTGGGTAAATTGTGTTGAAAAAAAGTAATCTGTGTGCTGCCTGCCTACCAAATACTATTATTATAACTAATGGAAATGATCAGCAAGAATAATTTCTATACATGTTTTGTTATAGCGAGAATAACTAATTTGATCATAAGAAGTCTATGTATGTCCACTGAGGTTCAGTAAAATTTGGGTTTCCTGGTTAAACTCAGTATTTTGGGACTAGTTTGGTGACCCCTCCGTGTAAATGTACGTCTGTATAACTGCCAATGTTTTATCACTTTTTTCCATTTGATTTAGAGATGTTTCTCATTTCCATTTGGTTCGCTCCTACTGTACTTGTCAGGATATATATTTTACTAGTATGTTATGTTTTCTATTTGCTGTATGTATCTATTCTACGACATTTATCGTGAATTTGCTGTTGTGCTTAATCGTTATTAGTATATTGGAACACAGCCCTTGTTTGTGCTTAGCTGACTGTTCCCAAATGCGCATAATGTCAATAAACTTCATTTGAAATAAAAAAAAAAAATGTAACTAATGATGTCTACGGTATCATTGTAGAAATTATTATAATGAAATAAATGGACTTCAGACCAGATCCAGACTGGGAAAACGAACTTCCCCCACGGAGAGGAATAGTGGTCTCTGTGACATTATGGGTCCAGTTTCCCCTTATTATATCTCGTTATAGCACCTTTTCTCTCTTACTCTCCAGTCTGTGCGGTGTGCAGAATAATGCTGATCCACTAACTATCGGCAATTAACTGCTGGACTTTGCATCTACGTACTACACCCAAAATATAGCACATGTACAGAATCTTCCCACAACAAATACTAACAATACAAAATAAAGATGGAATAATACACAAGCAACACATTCTAAGGGGTTACAAATATTCAATTTATTATAAATAAGAAATACTGTTTTATACATAAAAAGGTGTTGTGTTCAACCCCTTTCTTCCCTGGACAAAAAAAAAATGAACCCCAGACATCCCCCTCCTCACTGAATAGTCCAACATTAGACACTGCTAACCAAGAGAGCATAAGGGGTAAACACCTTGGAAATGACGCTTCCCTGGCAGTGGATAACATAAGAAGGGACTCAGGTGTCAGGGACCATGAGGGGGTTCAGTGAGGGGGTGGTCTTAGCTCTGCGCTGTAACCCCGTACAAGTTGTCTTCTAGAGGGATGTGTTATGTAATGCGTATGGGGGAGACAGTCATCCAGAGGAAATGCAGATCTGGAGAAGAGGAATTCTGGGAAAAGAAACATTAGCTAAAAATGAACGGCCCTCTCCTCCTTCTGACCCCAGCTCCTGGCCAGGGGTATATTTACAGAGATAGGATAAAAACAGAAACAAAATAGACATTCAACTTGTGTTATAATCTGGATACAAAAAAAAAAATAAAAACACTCACAGGAATCAAGCAAATTCAAAAACCATTTATAGCACCAGTGTCATTAAAAATGGGTAATAACCCTCCGACGTCTTCCCAACACACAAAGGGGAGAGCATACGGAGCGCGTCCTTCAGAAGAGGGATTGCTGTATAGAAAGAGCGGGTGTAACAGAGGTATGCTGTCTCAGAACTGTACGCTTAATAACACGAGCGTCGGCCACCTGCAAGTTTTGGCGTTTGGAAAGCGATGAATGAACGTACATTACTTGCTATGTGCAGGGAAACAGTGAGCAGCCTCCTATTCCCCCAAGTCTACTGTATGCAGACCAGGACTGTCTCGTATTAACCTAAAGGGAAATGAGTTACCAACAGTTGAATGCCTTGTGTATCAGTGCCACACAATGCTTGCTTCTAATAACCTGTCCACAAGTCATCCATCAACCCGGCGTATATATTCATTACAGCCTCTAAGTTCTTAGGGGCTGATCCAATTGTCTATCTGCGTAAGGGGGGAAACGAGCTTTTTCTCGCGGTTCATAGAGCCGCGTATAAAAGGAAGCAAGTTCAGGCTACCACAAGAGCTGTTCCCCGTCTGGTCGAACAATTGAATTGGCCCCTTAGTCTACTGCCTTCAAATAATGGATCATCAATAACTCTAGGCAGCAAAATTATTCTTGGTTAGAATATACAAAAGTTTTACTATGATTTTTGTGTTTTCAATGTTCTACACTGTCCTCTGATGTCGGGGTATTTCTATATTCTAGCATGCTATACTATTGTTTCATTCACTTTCCATTTACTGCAGACGTTTTTTTTCTATTAAATAATTGCATAAAAAGGGATAAAATAAAAAGAAAGAACCCCCAAAATACAAAAATAAAAACAAAACCCTGAAGAATCTGTGTTGGCACTTTGAGCTATTTTACCCATAATGTGTCGGGGGGACTCTGCAGGCTTCAGTGCAGGCCGCCTGACTATGGAATAGCTGAAATGCAATTGGTAAGCCTTGCTATAGCCTGGCATTAATAAAGCATTAAGGTGAATATTTAGGTCCTCCTTTGTTCAGAACAGCAAGTGGCCGTATTAATAATAAAATAAAAATAATAATAATAATCATCTACTATACTACAGAGTGCAGAAATCTCAAATATATAACTATGGACTGGATATAAACACCTCCTCTGATACTGCCGACATATAAACTATGGTAAAGTTATATACACATTACTGTATCTAAATAAAAATATTCCAGTGGATTTTCTTTAAATTTGGAGGAACAAAGGTTTCACGTGGGCTGTTTCAATGCCATGGTGGGTAGCACTAGGTGGAACTCTTAAGTATTTGGGTGGCATCAGATGCTTCCTTGGCTACTGTGGCATGAACAATATGCCATCTGCTACTGGTCACCAAACTTTAGATTTTTTGAGATGCCAGGACAAACCAAATACACTGTTACATGTGGGTGACCGGTGTCAGTTCCTTGGCAGCGGTTGCGCCAAGCAGCTTACCCTTATAGAAACCAGCTCACAGCAGACATCTCTGTAATAAAAAGACCCTTCTATACAGCAAGACAGAAGCCTATGCCCTGGTTATCGTAAAAGCCTCTGCGCTGCCGGAGATAATACTGGCTGTGTGGTTATGCTACAGGACAGGAGGCCGAGCTGTTGGTTGGTTGGTTGGTCAAAGGGGAATGGAAGGCAAAATGAGTGTATACAAGGAACATGGTCATTCCGCAGACTTTTGGGGGGGCCCAAATTCTCTAAAAAGACTGAAAGCGTAGCTTTATTAACCACTTCTGGGCCACAGAGCACCTGAAGGTTTTGCATTGAAGAGGCAGCTTATTAATGAAGCGGTTAACCCTTGCTAGAAACTGTCCCTTGGCGAAACACTGCAGTGGCCATATGCCAGGCGGAGAGGCCATAAGACGGCAACAAACTTCTTACTCTCTGCAGCTGGAGGAACAGCAAACTCGGGTGAATGCTTCTTGTACACACAAGATGGTGGGAAGAGAGTTTAGGTAAAATACTATAGTTCCAATTAGAGCCCCCGTAAAAGTTCAACATTTGGAGGGCATGGAGTGAGCGGTGTGTAGGACATACAGTCTGGGGTGGGTGAGTAATAAGGCACTTCACAGCCAAAACGTGGAGGTTGGTGAGGAAGGAAGTCTGGCTAGTCCCCTCCCTTTTCTTCCAAAAGGCTTTAGGGCTTCTCAATGATGGGGGTGTTATAGCAGCCGGGAGGAAGAGTGTTTTTAATGTCCTCTAGATTATCGATGTCTTTCATGATCTGGTCAATGTCTTGCTGGTAGGAGAGAAGGGCTGCATCCTGCAGTCGTGCAGATTCCTCCAACTGTGCCACCTTGCGGTCCAGGTCACTGTCGCGGAGCTGCTTTTTGGCATCGTCTAGTGTCCTTTCCAGCTCTGTGAGTTTTCCAACATCCACTGAATCCAGTTTACCTGTAATTTAAACAAAAGATCATCACAACCAATCTCCATTAAATAATTCCATACACTGCATCACAGATGGGTCCACATACACCTTTACACTGCACGTCTTTCACACCATATAGGTGTATGAAATCACCATGCGAAGCGATCAAAAGCATTGTTTACTTACCATTTGGAGGTTCTTTTCATTACATTATTACCATGTGGCTCCCTCTGCGAGTATGACTGGTGCCGAGGCCACCTATTCATTACTCACAGCAGGAGCCATCCAGTCACTGAAATGAATGAAGTGGATGTCACCCATTCATCACACTCTCTGCCTGCAGAAAACCTCTTGCTGAGACTATGAACGAAGCTGATGTCAGCCATTCATTACTTGGAGGGTATGAATGTAATGAAAACGGCTTTTTAATGGTAAATAGTGTCTGCAATTCGATATATATATATATATATATATGGCAATTTAACAATGTATTTTTCCTTGGAAAAGTTGTATTTTGCACTTCTCTCCAGCTTCTTGAACCTATCATATACATAACATTTTCCAGGATAATGGGAAATATCTTCTTACAGTAAAACGCTATGCAATACCTCAAATAGCCAATCACATAATAATCATATACAAGGTGTGCATATCCTTAACTGTTAAAGACTTTATAACCTTTGTGACTATCCCAGGTATATATCAGTGGAGCCACAAAGTATGATTACTGAACGTGTAACTCCACTATAGGGAAAGTGGTGAAACACTTATTATTATAGCAGACATGTATAGACAGCACACAGTTATAAATCTCAGACAGTTACCTAGCTGGTTGAGCAGGTCGTTTATAACCCCCAGTACACCGCTGACAGACTGCTTGGCTTTCCTGGCGTTCTCTTCTGCTTCCTGTGCTGATGTGGTTGCCTACAAGGTAAAAGGGCTTATTGTAAACCACCATCAAATGCATTATGTGGCTCCCACAAACCAAAGCCTATAAGCAGGCAGCATGCTCACCATGTTAGCCATCATCATGTCATTGTCTGCCTCAGACTGCTTCTTCTTTAGTTGGTCCTCGGCGTCTTGCAGCTGGCGCAGCATATCCTGAAGTTCTCCGTCTAAGCTGGTAACGTCTTTAAAGGTCTTGTCGGCGTCAGCTTTGGCAGCAGCTGCATTCTGTGCAGATACATACAAAACATGTATGAACAAACCCAACACATGAAAGCATTATTCTTGTCCTGGACTACAATAGAACAAATAATGATAAAATAATAATAAATATAAATAACTAAATTTGCTCTCAATAGCTGTAATACCACAAAAAAATAAAATAAAACCAAAACACCTGACTATTAAACTGATCCAACTTATTTGCTCAATCCAGCATAATTTTATTGATAAAGTTTAAAGATCACAGATTATTGAAAAGAACATAGGGACAGATACCAGGACTGTGCTTCGATCAGGCCCAGATGAGAAAAGATCCAAATCACTCACTGTAAAGCAGGGCCATGCAGCCAGTCACACATGCCTGATATGAGGAATAACTTGGAACAGACCAACTGGAAGTAGTTTCCTTGATTTTAATAAATGGATTTAGTTTAACGAAGAAGACAAGTTACACAGTTTCCAAGTGCACGCTGTTTACGAGGTGATAAGAGCCAGGCTTCATATATCCCTAACTTGGCCATTTCACTAAATCCTTTTCACTTTGATGCAGTAAACGCAATGTCTGCAGTTTTATCTAAAATTACACAAATGCTGCTTCTTTACTTGGAAAATAACAGATGCAGTGCCTAAGCCGATAATAACTAGATGGGAGGGCATGACGATTCTAGGAAATCCAGCAGAACAGATCAGGGAAAATATTCACTTTCATCAGGGAGACTTCCAAGCAGACAGTGGGGGACCAGGCACCTTATTAACTCCTCTGTTAAACAAATGTGTGTCTTTGGCAGTGTTACAGACACCTGGTGTGATTTAAGGAAACTGAATTAAACGTGTGTAACCTCTCCCAGTCTCTGGCATCCGTGTTATCTTACCTGCCTGTTATGGGGGCTTTTCTAAATAAATTTATTGGGTTTCTCCAATACCTTCTTTAACCTATACCTATACTTTATGCCTGGTCTGTTGTCTTAGGCATGTCTTATGTGTACGTGAAGGAAGGGTAAATAATTTCCATTACCTGATATTATACACAAAGGACCAGATCCATATCTATTCCTCAAAAGATACAAAAATGTTGTTGATATTATATGCACCAACATCATAGCTGATCACTGGTTAGGATACAGAACAGATGAACTTAATATTTCAGTCTTCTTTATTTCAGACAATTTAATGTGCAATCATAGAAAGTAAATAACTTCCATACACACTAATACAACAACACGTTCTACGGAAGTGATCTCGTCGATGGAACAAACAACCTTGAAGACACACTGGACAGGCTACCTACCTTTTGGACGGTATTGGCGATTTGTTCTGCCTCCTCTGCTTTGTTCTTTGCTCCTCTGGCATCCGCGTTGGCGCTACCCAGTGCAGCTTCAGCTTGGCGAGTCTTGTTGTTGGCTTCGGCGATGGTTTGGGAGATGATGGGGATCTTCCTTAAGGCAGCTTCAGCAGCAGTTTTATTATCATTCACCCTCTTGTCGAAATCTAGAGTACATGGGAGGAAGTTAGCATTTCACAGAGGGCAGGGGAGTAATGTTAATTGTACAGAAAGGGCTGTCTTCAGATCTTTCGTAGTATTCAGACTATTGCACCATCTCGCATTTAAGCAAAAGCGGCGTGGAAGATTTAAGGTAATTAAGGTCCTTAGCTTTCGAACTAATAGTCAAGAGAACACTAATTAAATAGGAACAACTTGCAGTTCTTGCAGTAAACAAGGACTTCATTAAAGTAGCCCCTGACCTCTCAAGTTGTTGAGTATTTCGTTGGCTTCCTGCAGTGTGGCGCTTCCTTTCTTTGAGGCCTCTTCGGCTTGGGCTTTTGCAGCATCTGCCCTGGCCAGCAACTGGTCAGCCGTCTAAAGACAGACAAGACAGATATAGAAAATTCAAAGTCCATAAAAGTAACAAACAGCAACAGTATGAAGAAAAAAATGAATAACATATATATATAATCAGAGATAATATTGTAACTGAAAACCTAAATGTAAATACAGCTATTTAATGAGAAGAAACTACTATTCTACTTAATGAGAAGAAACATCTGCTCAGTTTGCAAACATAAAAAGTTATACATAAATATATATCATGTAATAAAACCAATCTGATTCCACGTCTATAAAATTCTAACTAAAAGCAGATGCTCCAAATACTGATTCTTACCATAATTTAGACTCTCAAATATAAAAAGCTGATCTCCTCTTTTTGCCCATATGAAAGCAACTACCAATGTCCAAGGGGTAGCCAAACTGTGGCTCTCCAGTTGTTGTCAAACTACAAGTTCCAGCATGCTTCGACTGCGTAGACAGCTGATATTTGACAAAGCAAGCTGGGACTTGTAGTTTGACAACTGCAGAGTTGGAGTTTGCCTGCCCCTGATCCATACAAAGAAAAACAACAGGCTGCAAACTGTGAACCAGAAGATCAATCAGTTGGGCCAAAAAATGTCCCCATCATGAATTGAATGATAAGCAAATATTCAAATTCCAAAACAGTTGGTAAACTGTGAGAGCAATACAACACAGTAGGGTGTGAAACCCTTATCATTAATGCATCCATTGTGTGACTGGAAGTGACTGTACAAAGACCTAAAACATATAGAAGAGACCCACCTGTTGTTCGCTCCGACCCTTGTCAAGCAGCCGTTTCACCTCCATCTCCCGGCCTCTCATGTCCTCCCGTAGATCGTCGTAGTCTTGTAACTTTCTGTCAATAAGTGAATCCAGCTCTTCTGCTTCCTTCTGGATCTTTCCAGCCTCATTCTAATGGAAGTTAAATCAGGAAAAAGGCAACGTTATAAGGTATATATAAGTACCAAATCATCAGCAATCAATCATTCTACAGCTGCTAATGTGAAGCAATTCTCTTGCAAATTATTTTTAATAGAAATGTCCATGCCTCTATAATGTCCTTGCTGTGGGCTGTGTCACATGCTTGTCTGCACCATTGCACCACATTATCATTGTACTGCTGCGCGATTCTAGATACGTTCATTAACTTCCTTCCAAGGTTTTTTTTGAAGCAGTACAAGGCAACCCTATTTATATGCAAATTCACTTTGTCTGAGATTGACTATTAACTCCACTGTTACATGTGATAATTACAAATAGCACTTACTTGTTGTACACTAAGTGTTTACCTGTAAGGCTGAGGTGTCGATCTGAGGAATGCTGGTGAGATTGGCATATATCTGCAGTGCGCGGTTCCCTGCCTCTTCGGCCTCTGCGTGCACCTTGCTGGCCTGTTTCTCCAGCTCTCGGGATAGCTCCTTAGCCTGGGCATACCTAGAACATAGCAAAAAAGTTTTCAATATAAGTATATATATAAGTGCAAGTTCTATGCAGATTTACAAGAGTCCATCACTTACTTCTTGTTCAGTTCTTCTATGTCGGAGGCAGTCTGGTTCTCGGCAGCCAGCGTCTTCAGTAACAGGCGGTAGGCTTCATTGGCGGTGTCATTGGCTTCCTTCGCAGCTTTTTCAATCTCACGAGCTTCCTGCGTATGTCTGAAGACAAAACAGAAGAGATTAACAGATGGCATATTGTCACAAGGGAGACCACAATCAGACACTGCCGTTTCATTGAAGCCTTTGCTGTATATTTTATTTTGCTGCAATAAGGAGATTCCCAGTTATCGGGTAGTTATCGCCACAACCTCTCATTTCCTAACGGTATATTCCAAGTGCCGGATAAATCACAAACAACTGGATTATTGAGAGGAAATGGTTGCTTCGTTAGGTCTGCATTTCGACAAATGATTTCATGTCATATACTGACGACATCACATTTTTTATGATTCATTGGGACACTTATGTGAGAAGCGCTATAATACAGTCAGCCGGTTGTGATCATTTTTGCTGTTGCTGTATGCACAGGTCACCCTCACCTTTCAGCCAGTTTCCTTGCCTCTTCTGCCAGCAGTGTCATGTTATTAGGATCACCTGTTGCTTGTGGTGGAGTAATGGACTAAATACAAAAAACAACACAAAACACAATGAGTGTGTCACTAGGAGTAACCAGAATTATGACTTTAGGTGGTTATAGTTTGTCTGTCAGAATATGGCATAATTTACTGCATGACAGTGATATGTTGTACAATAGATAAAAGTTGACCTAAAAGACGAAAATATGTCTTCACTACTGATACTGCTTTTACTAAAGCTTTATCTGTTACTAAAACAGAAATATGTTACTCTACTCTCACAGAACATGTACAGGACTTCCCCCAAAATGAAATAAAAATAAAATATTGTCAGAATTGTTACCACCACAAAACTTCAGAAACTCCCATCGTGTGCCAAGAACATCAGCGTTCCAGACTGCTGGCAAAGCATGATGGGACTGGTAGTTTGACAAGAGAGTCAAGGGTTGACCATCAGGACCTAATTACTGCCCTGAGGATGTTCCCTGCTGCTACATTAGTCAGTGTCTTAAGCCTCAGCACAAGTCATGCTCTCAACAGTACTCACCACATTAGCGATGGCCACCTTGGCTCTCTCCAGCTGTACCCTGGCAGACTCTATGATTAGCTCTGTGCCCTCCACGCGCTCTCGAGCATCCTGTGCCTGCTTGTCAGTGTCACGGATCATATCTCTGATGTTCTGCAGACGCTCCAGTTGGGAGCTTAGTGTGGCGTTTATCTCTTCCAGGCGATCAAGCATTCCCTGGTCAACTTCTGAAAGAAAGCAACCCAGGTCGGCAAAAGTTAGAAGCACAAAATAAATAAATATTTTTTTTAAAAAATCTTCGCACATAAGACGGAAAACGGTACCTTTGCTGCCCTGTGCATCCATAAGAAGATCGCTGACTGCCTTCTCGGCCTCCCTGAGTCGTTCTTCAAAGCGCTGATCAGTCACAGATTCATCCCCGGTTCCTAAGTTCTTTAATAGATCTTCGAGTTCCTGCAGTTTTTCCCTTTGCTCCATCACCTATTATGCACACAGAGTTATCAATTGAAAATCACATCCAAAACTTCAGCACAGAACGTTAGTAATAAAAAGTAGCAGCAGCATCGCCACCTAGAGGCTTCACAGCAAACTGCAGCAGGAGCAAGTATTCTGTTTAGGAGTGGTGATCAGAATAGCACTTGGTAAGAGCTCACCTTGTCTTTAACCAAGCGGTAACAAGCAGGACATTCTTGACAGCCTGGACCTGAGCGGTTGTTGAAATAATTTTCCTCACACTGGTCACAGCGGATTCCCACAAAACCGTCCTTACAATTGCAGCGCCCATCCTCCTTACACTGCAGAGTGACTGAGCCCTCAGGATCACAGTCACAGGCTACACAAAAACACACAAGGCAGAATGTGACAATCTCCTCCAGTATTGTTGTACTGCAGACCATGATATAACGACTATCTCTCTATATATATTGAAGCAGCTGGAGCAAAGTACTCACGTTTACAGCCTTCTGGTCCGAAGCCGAAGTGGTTGGGCTCACACTGCTGGCATCGTTTTCCAGTGATGCCTGGCTGGCACTCACACTGCCCTGTATGAATGTCACACTGGCCATTTGTCGATCCAAGGGGATGGCATTCACATCTACAAATACAAGCTCAATTTCTTAAGGGATCACAGGAAAAAAGTAGTACTAAGATTCAGGCATATAGTTTATGCACATGAGCCTTTAACTACCATAAGGGGACTATGACAGAAAAGAATTATGTTATTGTATTACACATTTAAATGTTTTTCAGAAAAATCTGTAGTAGGTTAAGAAAAATCAAAAACAGAAATCAGTCTCTCAAAACACTTTCCTTTCATTCAGACCCCTGGAAGGTGTTAACTTGCATATCGTAGCATGTGATTTGGCAAAGACTTATAGAAAATGTCATGGAGATATGTATAAAAGTAAAAGAATATAAAGTGTTATTCCATAGAAAAAGCATAACGACACAATGGGTTCTAACCTCTCACAGCCATCACCGCTTTGTAGGTTGTAGAATCCGGGTTCACAGGCTGAACAGTCCCTCTCGGTGACGTGTGGAAGACACTCACACTGGCCTGTCACCTGGTTACAGCTGCTCTGACTATTCACTGTGCCATAGGTGTTACAGCTGCAGGCTGAATTGGGACAACACAGTGGTCATACACTTGTATACATAAAACATTATGTTACTTCTCTTGTGTAAAATAAAATGACCATGTACCTTTGCATTTGAGGTCTGGGGTTGCACCCAGGGGAGTTCCAAAGAAACCATCTCTACAGCGATCACAGTAGAAGCCAGCAGTGTTGTAGATACATTTCAGACACTCTCCAGTCAGACGATCGCAGTTGCCAACAGCATTGGGATCGATGTTGTTGTTGCATTCACAGGCACGGCAGGGACGGGGGGCTCCATTTTGGCCGAGTGGGTCCCCAAAATATCCATCATCACAGAGCTCGCATCTTTTCCCTGTGCAGGAACAAAATGAGGATACAAGTTACCAAATGAGTATATCTAATAATTAAAGCATCATGGTCTTACAAACATCTTCTAACTGGAATAAGAACAAGCAGATAAAGACAGGTACTGTAGCTGGTCCTTACCTGTGGTCCCCAGGGGACAGTTGGTGCACACCACCTCCTTTGTGCGAGGAACCACCGCACAGCTTGAACCACCAGGACACGGACAGGGCTGGCAGTCAGTGCTGGTACCACCGCTGCTGTCTCCATAGAACCCCTCGCTGCACCTCTCACAGTGGGAACCTGCAGTATTATGTTGGCAATTGCACACACCTAGAGAGAGGATGAAATTTTATTGGTGTTATTGTTTCATAAACCTCCCCCATCTTCCCAGACAAAGCAGCTGTTATAACACTCACCAGTCTCTGGGTCACAGGTCTCACTATGTCCATTGCAAGTACAAAGAACACAGGGACTGTAAGGTCCAAGGTTTGGGTTCTCTCGGCGGTAACCAGGGGCACAGCTTTCACAGAACTGGCCGATATACCCTACAGGGCAGCTGCAGACCTCCACCCATGGAGCTGGGTCACCGGCACCAGGCTGTGCTGTTACCAACGTGACTTTTTCCAGATATCCAGCACCTGCATAGACAGACACGGTTAATAAACCTGTACAGAGAAGATGAAGATTATAAAACATTCAAAGTATCTAATAGCCAATGAAGAAAGAGTCCTTTAACCATGACAAAATTGACATAATTGCGTTCAACACTCCCCAGCTGTTCTAGATTATCAGCTCCCAGCATGCCTGGCACATCTTAAAAAGGCCAACAAAAGGCTGGAGCGCTGTGGTTGTGTTCCCTTCTTCTAGCGCTGAAATCCACTTAGCACGGCTGTCCGTTCTACTAGTGGATAGACAATGCAAGATAAGTACATAGACGAGAACTGGAGGCTGCTTGCAAAGGGGACGCTTTAGCCACATACTCTGAAGTCCTACACACAATACCTACACAAAAGTATAGACAGTAACAGCGCTTAGATAAAGTCCATGAAGCCTCAGCTTGTTCTGGTCTTGTAACTTGCAATTATGTAGAGGTTATAATCAGACAAGGACATGATGTCTGAAAGCTACCGCTGCTTCCTCTTAAACTATTCATATGTTTATACACGGCATGAATGTGCTACTGGAAATATAACTACAAAACACACACAAAAAAACCCCCAAAAATAATATAAAATAACAAAAACAAATAAAAAAAAAACCTACAGTATTTAAACAAATGAAAAACAACATGTAGGTTTCCCTATCTACACTATTAAATTGAAAAACAAAAAAACCTGAAGTAAAAAGACAAAACTTAATTATTGTTTAAATCTACTGAAAAGCTTAAGCATCTACAGATCATATACAATGGTCATAAATGACATTATAATAGTATTCCTATAGTAAATTGCCCCGTATCAGACATACTTCTTTCACTATACGTTCCCCGGATCTTGATGGTTGTAAGGTTCTGAAGCATTTTCTGGAATTCGAATGGTGAGACAGATGGTCTCCAGGGATAATCGGTAGCCTCATGCAGCCTGAATTGGATATAGAATTATTACTATTTTGGTTTATTTACAGGGCACAACGGGTACACAGCGTTGTACAGGTTACAAATGATAAACAAGTTGAAAGGTTAACACTATTATAAGATAATAAAAATAATGAGGACTCAATTTGGGTAGATGGGCCAGGGGGAGAGGGTAAGACACGAGGATGGAGGGCCAAGCCAGTGAGATCTAAATAGGTGGGTGCAGACAAACAGAAAACACAAATTGGGGAAATAGGGGAGCGGGCAAGAGGACAGTGATGTCAAAAGGGATAAAGCAGGGGAGAGTTGCATGAAGGAGCCACTTCAAGATTTGCAGGCTAGAGGATAGCCGGGGGTTGAGGAGGAGCATTCCAATGAAGAAAGGCAGCATGAGAGAAGTCTTGAGTGTGTGCATAAGATATGGCGAGTAGGTGATATAAGAGACGGCAGTCATTGGCTGAGTGAAGAAATCGCGAGTGGAGAGGAGTAAGACGTTTATATAGCATTCTTAGCAGAAGGGGGAAGCCAGAGGGGATGCAGAGGTGGAGCACAAGCAAAAGGACCAGTCACTCTACATGGCATGGTTATTATGATATGTATATGGTAATCAAGTCTGAGAAGTTATACCATATAAATCAGGCATCTGTATGCAGGTTACAAGGAAGAAAAATGTAATTAAATATTAAATATTTATTATCAATAATAAAGAGAGAAATGTCTACATTCAACTAATGCTTAACACATGTTATACAGGCTTTCTACACATAAGCTTGTGTATTATTCATAGGAGGCCACTGTTTATAAAACTTGAGACTAAAAACAACAATTTTTATTGTTCTCAGGGAAATATATTGGATTTTTCCATTCAATAAACAATCGCATTTCAGATTTGATTAGATTTCACAATATCATTTAAATGTCTGTTTGCTAAATAAAATCAGATGTTTGCTCACAAACAAAATCTCTGCCATAAATGTGTTACTGAAAACACAGGACAAGAGACAGGGCCACTGAAACCAGACAAACATGTAGCAATGTGATGGCTGCAAATGAATTGAAATTTTTGATTTGAACCAGTGGTCGAAGTGGAAATTTAGTATACACCCCACTTTAAGCCCTGATTTGAACTACATGATATTTGGAAAATACATAAAAATTTGGAATAATGACCACACTGCTATTAAACAGGGGAGAGAGAGGGGAGAGAGAGGGGAGAGAGAGGGGAGAGAGAG
>JABWIB010002198.1:23502-34102 GCA_016617825.1 Platyplectrum ornatum | reverse complement strand
GAGAGGGGGATGGGAGGGAGAGAGAGGGGGGGGAGGGAGAGAGAGGGGGGATGGGAGAGAGAGAGAGAGAGGGGGAGAGGAGAGAGAGAGACTTTTGTTTCGCCTATATATCTATTACAAAGTTTTCCTGGTCCAGACTAGGAAATGGTTGCGGTAATAGACACAGTGTATAGGTATTCCTATAAATAAGGGTTCAGAGAATTTTTTTTATGGATACTTGAAGGAAGATGAGAATTATGGTCACCCGTGTCTGATTTATGAAGCGGTAACCCTTTCCTTCCCTCAGATCGGCCTGACACCACACCAGATAGATGTGGTTAGGCTTTACATTCCTTAAATGATTCTAATTCGCTGCAAGGGGTCCCCAGCAGATAAAAGCCCCATCCATCCTAAATCCTGGCAGAGAACATTCACTGCTCATCTCTCAGCTGCTGGCGACCACATGGCCATCGCTTAACCTGAAAGATCCAGACCTCTAGGAAGGAATGTGTTAATACACTCTGTGCTAGTAAACAGTGTCACTGGAACATAAACACATATCAGAGCATGCAAGTGCTACATTACTCCTCACTGCTCATCAGAGCACACAGACTGAACCACATTTACCTGAAAATGTATTGCAAAGAGTTTTCACTGGGATAGGAGTTTCCCTGAGCGATCAGCGGAACAGATACACGGATTCCTGCACCTTCCAGCACCAGATCCTCGGCAGAAAGGCGCGTATCCCGGCGCTCCACGCGGAAACTAAATGTCAGGTTCTGCCCGTAACTCAGGCCCTGCTTACCGAGGAACTTGGCTGCAAGAAAGAGGACGGTTGGAGATTGAGAGAAAGAATCAATAAGCAAATTTTATAAATGATCAGTATGCCATAATTTCATCATTATGTACATGAGGAACTTTATACAATCATTTCAAATCATTATAAACCCAAAAGCTACATGGTTACAACACAACATAGAAACATGATAAGGAGATGGTGAGTTCCTGTAGGTAGAGCTGCGGTATTACGATGAATAAAAATGTACACACTAGGGCTTCTGACCGATACAGTAAACAAGGCGTATGTGTGGACACTGATTGGTCAGTCATACAGAAAAAAGCCTTATGATCGGTAACTCAATTCTAGTACCGGTCATGGCTGATATATGACAACATTTGTAATAATATTCCGAAAGAGGGGTGTCAGGCTCTTATACAAAAACGGATTGCATAGACCAAGAAATAAAGACCATATATTTGGCCATACCAACATCATTGGTAAATGTCAAGAGAATGCAGCCTGCCATATACCAATATTAGAGAATGCAGCTTGCCATATACCATTATAGAATGCAGCTTGCCATATACCAATATTACAGAGAATGCAGCCTGCAATGCTGACACTATACCACTGAAGCTCTTAAAGTGGCAGGTTGCACTGTGAAATATTTCTTCAGGCCACAAAATAACTGACACCGTATTATAGAGTCAATGCCAATTATTTATTTTTGTGTTATAATGAATACTAAATCTAATGTGTTGCGCTATAAGTCACCGCTAGATGTGAAAGAGAAAAGGAGATGTGGAGAACGGACATATGACAGACAAACCTGCTCTGTCTAAACCGCAATTATAAAATAACTCCATAATACCAAAAACACAGCCCGAGTTTTACTTAAAATAATAAGTTTCCTGCCAGCTGAGAATAATGTTTTACAAGACACTTCCTGCAGAATATAACTTATTATTCCATTCTCCCGCTGGATGTTTTCCTAATATTGCACAAAAAGTTACCAAAACACAAAATCATTTTTACAGACACAGGAAGTTTCACTCACCAGGGGCAATGAAGTAGATGGGAAAGTAGCTTTCTGAAGTGACAGACAGTGAGCTGGTCTCGGAGATCCAGGTTAAGGGGTAATCTGCACCATCGCGTTGCTGAGCCGTCCACTCATCCATACCTGAAACAGCACAGGGTTACATCAACACATGGGGAAAGCACAGACCTCAATAAAACGTCAACTCTCTTTGGTGTGGTGTCGATGCAATGCAGCCCAGTGAGCAGTCCACATGCAGAGAATAAAACAGAACAGAATTTCCATGAAAACTAATTTAATTTACAAACACCTTATGGTCCAATGTGTAAGATTCTCACATATTTGAATTCAAGAAAAAACATGAAGAAGAACTTATTTTTCCTGTTATCACATTCAGACAAACATCTTTATTTAGGACAGACATCAATACCACCATGCAAGATGTCTCTTGGGATATGATCTTTTCCGGGGTACAACAGACAATATTACTGGAGATAACCAGGATGAGGAGCTGGTATATCCAGAGAGTACAGGGCAGTGAAAGCGATGCGAGTCATAACAGAAGACGTAAGAAAGAAGACTTCTAGGGTAAGTAGTACAGAGGATGTGACACTTAATTCTGGGAAACAGAAGCCAGGCTAGTCACAAGTGCTTCACGAAACTTCTGCTTATTTTAGCATGTGCCCGAAGGTGACAGAATGTGCACAGGGTAATTACCAGTCTCAAATGTGGACACGATGCTGGAGACCGTAAAGCCCTCAGCGCTGCTGCAGACCGAGGAGTGACCATAACAGAAACAGGGGGTGCAGCCACGGGGATTTGCAGAGTCCATGTTGAAGAATCCAGGTTTACACCTACGAAACAAAAAATGGAAATGTTTGATTTAAAGTGGCTTTAAATCACCAATATACGTATGGAACAGCTTTTGGGATGTACAAAGACGCAGAGTGATGCCGGAACATTAAGGCAAGGATGACAAGTTAATATCACTTATCACAGACTCTATATACCTTTCACAGTTGAAGCCTTCTACGTTATCTTTACAGCTGCAGCGTCCGGTCTCCACATTGCAGTCATCCGTGCTTCCGGCCGCGTTACAAGCGCAGGGTCTGATGACAAACAAAAAGCATTAGCTTCCCATGAGCGTGGCTTTGTAATGGCTGGTCTTGCCACATGCATCTACATTACCTGCAGCCGGCCTCAGTGAGGGAGTGGAAACCAGGCTGGCAGCGGTCGCATTTCTCGCCCATGACGCCGGGTTTGCAGCTGCAGCGGCCATAGTTATCGCACTGGGTGCTTAGAGAACCTGCAAGAGCCCGAGAGATGGTTACAGACTAGAAATACATTGCACACAGGATAACTTTTAAATACAAATACATTTCTATTTGATCTGAATTCTTCTCCAGATAAAGTGCACTTTATACCAGTGAACCATGCCCTCTGCCTAAGTATCTACAGAAGAATCTCTGGAATCTCCGACACAAATCTCAGACCCAGAGTTTACCTGCAAATAGCTTGGAATATCTGTGCTAACTGCAACGCATTAAACAAACCTTCACCGCAGCGCTTTCTTATGACCCCAGTATCTTCTGATTGTATAGAAGAAAGCTGGGGACATCCTTATTTACTAATATATAACTATAAAAGGAGGACGCTAGCTTTAATAGTGCAAAAACACAATGCAAAGAAAACAAATGTCGCACATGAAAGTTGAGAGACCTATGCTGAATGACAGGATATGGAAGAAAGTCTACAGTGCATATAATCACTATGTGCGGTCTTGTTTGCTGTAGAAGACAGCAGGGTGATTATTTACATTGCTGCGTAAAAGTCAACACCGGCCACTCCACAAAAGAGTTTACAAAACGGCTTATTTGTTTCATCTCAGGGGGAATCTCCTATTTACAGAAAGGACTATAAACATCATCTCAGAACCTAAAACAGATGTATACAGTGTCTATTGGGGAACAGACATAATCATCATCAAAAAAGGCTAGCTGCTTGCGTATGGGCTTAATTGTGACACAGCCAACCACAGCCATTCTAGGAGTTGTGAAACCACAAGTCCCAGCAAGCTCCATAAACATAAGTACAGAAGGATCGCAACACATGGGCCTAGATTTACTAAATACTAGAGAATGTCAGTTAGAATCTGATTGGTTGCTATGAGCAACATCTCCACTTTTCCATTCCCACAGCTTAGTAAATATAGGCCATGGAGTACACGATGTTGTCTTGGCCAGCGCTGGGATAGTAAGTGAATGGGGTATGTTGCAAGAGAAAAGAACTAGAAATGTGTTTTTCATTTAAGTTTCTCTTGTAAACACAGCAGCATATTTTATTTCCATCAGTAACGTATTCCTCTGCATATCCCATATGAAGATAAATAAGCTGGGACAAGATGTTTGTGAGAACAAAATGAAAAACACAAGAGAGGAACAAGGGGAGAGGAACAACACTTAATGACGATGAAATAGAACAGCAGCTGATGGGTTCCCCTCAGTGTCTGGACGACTGGGGCTACAAAGGCTGCGTCCTGCAGATGAAGGGACAAGGGGCGGCCAGTACCCTACATTACCCTATGCGCTGCACTACATTACCATGGGGCCCCACAGATGGCTAGCTCCCTCCTTGCATTCAATGATGAAATAATTATAAATGAATGAATGTTTTTTTGTGTTAACTGCTAAGCCAGATACACACTTTACATTATCAGGTATATAATTGCATATTGCGGATGTTCAATAATAGTACCTTCTGAACTACACAGCGGATTCAGCCACTGCTTTGTTGATAATATAAGGATAACTCCCCACTGTCAGGAGATCTCAGGTGTACATTGCTGGCTACTAGACTGTTTTGTCAAAATGTGGGTAGTTTGCAAGTGCGTAGTCTTCTTAAAGCTGGGCAATTGCAAAACCCGTGCGCACTGAAGAATAAAAACCCAGGTCCGACACAGGTCACCCATTCACACTGCAGGCGATCAGGGTCGGACCCAGGAATAACCCTGCTTTTTACCCAGGTCCAACTCCCGGGTAGAGAGACCAGAGATTTTTTTTTTTTATTATTTATTTTTTTTTTTTTTTAAAGCCTATTCACACTGACTTCAAACAGCTGGGATTTCAGGCAACCCANAAATTTGCCTGAACTGTCTGGGTATTTCATCTCAGTGTGAATGGGATTTAACATTAATCAAATATTCAACTACATTCTGTTTTCAGAATTGTAACTTGTAAATATAATCCAGACAGATATTTATGTACACCACTAGCCACATTATAACGATATACTAATATTTAAACTACAATTTGAAACCAAAGTCTAGAAAACTCTACAAGAACAAATTAACATCAGCAAGATTAATGTGTGTGACAGTACTAAACCTCTTCTAAATAAATACATTTTATACAGCCTAAACACAAATGGTTATAGTACGCGCTTAAAAATGTATTAAAACCGCAAGTCAAACATCTGGTAAAACATGATTTAATATATGGAGAGGTCAATTAAAATCTCTACATACCAACAGGGTTACAGTTGCAGGCCAGACACGGTTCATAGCTGTCCTGGCGATAGTGATTCTCACGGCAGCGCTCACAGTTTGGACCATCGGTGTTGTCGGTACAGCCGGTACAATGGCCTCCGTGGCCAGTGGATCGGTAAAGCTCGGGGTCAAAGTAGCATTCCTGAGCGCGACCGTTACAATTACAAGCTGTACGGTAGAGAGGGAAGTGTATTAATGATAGAACGGTCACGAATAGAAAGTCTTTACGCAGATAAAGTGAATGGCAAATAGGACAAGAATGCAATACCTCAATATGTAAATACACTATTAAAATGGGAGCTAAACCATGTGCTTATATCTAGCAATAAGACCAAACTGTCCCATCAAATGTCCTGCTGTGATCAAAGACATAGGTGATAAAGAAGAACGCAGATGGACAATTGGCTAAACTCAGACACACCGACTTAACAGGAAGTATAAACCACAACATGTGGACCACATAGATTAAGGACTGGATCCAGATTCTCACATGAAGCATGATTTATGCACACAGCTTGTGTATATCGGGTTTAGTGACCAATCTGCATATGCCTCTGCCAGATGGTACAAAGCGAATCTTATGATGGACAAAGCGAATTTACATCTGCAAGGAGGAGTATGTGCAGGGGGTGTTCAGACACATCTGCATGGCTACGCCTCATGGGAGCGGTATAGGCATGCAGATGAACCACCCCCACGTATGGTAGTCTTATGGACATCTCCCCTATCTGAAGTCACCTCCGTGCTTATGGAACACAAACAGGGGTCCAGACCCAGTCCTAAGCGATCAAACGATCCTATTAGGTCAGCGAATTGGCATGTAAGTAGCAGTGCACAGGCGTAGGCCATATGGGGCAAAAGACTAGGGCAGCAACAGCCCATGAACTAGCCCTGTAGACTTAAAGGATGGGATTGGTTGTAACTGAAATGAGACACCCCCTAATATATTGACTGAAGCACCAAACTGGTCAGGGGTGAGAGCTTTTGTAACGTCTGGCAATGCTTTATAACCACCAGTGACGGACACGGATGAATACAGACATCAGGAAACAGGCCACTCACGTAAACACTCGTTGGCGCTGTCGGCCGTTGCTCTTCTCCAGGGTCGATCGTTGAAGAACGGTAAACACTTTTCACAGTCCACCCCGAACGTGTTGTGCTTGCAGTTACAAACCAGCTTGCTAAATTCATTGGTCACACATTCGCTGGCATGGCCATTACACTTGCACCTGAAAATCAACAGAGGGAGTCAACATGACGCAAGTGTATGATACACAGGGGAGACACACATGAACTACTCCCTACAAATCCTGGCTAATGTACAGCTATTGTACTGGGGAACAACTGTTCTTGTAATTCGGCAACCGCTAGAGGAGATGGATGACTGATTACAAGTTGGACACTATCACATACTATGATTGGAAGGAAATGAATGTTTTCGTTTCAAAACTCCATTCAGCTCAGTGGGACATGTTGTTCTACTAAACATGAGCAAATTACACCATAGATAATCTTATTATGAACGTTATAATAAAAATAAAGTAGTATTTATGTTTCATATGTCATAAAGGCCTTGTTGGCTACACTGTGTAAGTGGAATGAACCCATGAATAAACGGCAGTCTGGTTATGGTCTCTCTAGAATGAGAAGGTCAAGCTGTTAGTGACATGCATATCTGATACCGCAGCATGTCCACCCACAGAAGAATACACAGGGCTTTATTTCAACTCATTAAAAAGTACAGCCACACAACACATGCTTGTGCCTTCTTAGCCATACATTACACTGCTGCACCAAGACATCTGCAAAATACAGAACATTGTATCAGTAGAATAAAAGTAAAAAGGTCCAAAGAACATCTGGATGTACCCACCTGCCTCCCACAGCAAAGTCAGAGATGGCATAGTAATAAGACTTCAGTACTTTTGGGTCACTGAACACCTCGTCTCCAAATGTGTTTAGCCTATTCAGAGTAACACGGATATCGGTGGCTGTTACCCAATCCTGAAAGATTGAAGANTAGACGGGACAAATTTAAAACACAATAATATAAGGGATACACTCTTAGGATTACACCATGTGCTAGGTCTTTGTGAAAGGTGTGCTGTGAATGTTTGGCAGAGGATACCCTTAAGTTTTGAAGTAAAGGTGGAAGAAAGGAGGAGGGAGGAAGGAAGGAAGGAAGGAAGGAAGAGGAGGGAGGAAAGAAGGAAGAAAGGAAGAGGAGGGAGGAAGGAAGGAAGAAAGGAAGAGGAGGGAGGAAGGAAGGAAGGAAGAGGAGGGAGGGAGGGAGGAAGGAAGGAAGTAAGAGGAGGAAGGAAGGAAGAAAGGAAGAGGAGGGAGGGAGGGAAGAAGAGGATTGAGGAAGAGGAGGGATTAAAAAAGATAAAAGGTATCTGAAATTTTAACAAATGGTAATTGAAAAGTAAATTTTATAAAATTATTGTAAAGAAAATAAACGTGATAACCAATGTAAACCCGCTGCATGTGCAAGACATATTCCAGGCAACCATCTGCANCCAACACCAAGTAGATTTACTGGTTTTTGCTTGTCCCTTTTATAGAACATAAATATTTCTATACACTTATTTTCTAGAGACAGTATATTGTAATGGAACNTGTGAGCATTCACCACAATATTGTATCACAGTATGTTATGTCTTCATGGAATGTGCCTCAGTGAAAACACCTACCTGTAAGACAGGACTGTTGTCGTAATTGTAAGCGCTTGGTCTTCCCTCTAGCGTAGAGAAAGCCACGTTTCCTCCCGTCAGTGGTGAAATGTCGCTGAATTCATCGGTACACAGAGCTTGTTGCTCATCTTCGCCCGTCCGGATGAAACCTTTGTTGACTTTCTGGTANGTATTCTCGCAGGAGCCACTGTAATACTGGTAAGGAACCCAAGGTCCATCCTCCCGCGTTCGTTTGTACAGAGCAAAACTCTCGGGCCGGCTTGTGTGGAACTTTAAACGCACGTAGGTAATATCGAATGCTTTTCCTAAACAGGAGAGAGAAAAAAAGCCAATAAGTCATGGGATAATATGTAAATAAAATCTATACATCAGGTTAATACATGAGTTTTTAACCTTATTGGAAGCACCGAACCCCGCAGGTTTCATATATGCATTCCCTGAACCCTTCATAGTTGGAAAAATAAAATCAAACCCAAGTGAAGAACTACTAGGTTAATAGTAGTAGTGAATGTAGTAACCAAACGTCTTTGCATGTAAACCTGANTGAATCATATCTCCATACATGTGGATCAGTACGGCAAGCAGAACAAAGCAGAAGTGGTCTGAGAAGACACCTCCCACCGCGTCATGTTGCCATTCCATGATGGGCCAATGATTAGAGCTTTAGGAATGTGAAATCATTGTGTGTATGAAAACATTCACAAAACAATGAATTAAACACGTCTATAAAAGGCACAAAAAATAATGCAAATTAAAGTTCCTTAAAGTAAAAAAAACCCTTTGAATGGAATTAGACTTTTACACATTAAATTCCTTTAATGGTCTATTATAGATGACATTGTGGGGAGTGTAATAAACCATCAGTACTNCTTGGCATTTCATATTTTGGTTATATACATGTGGGAGGAAACAAAACATAAAAACCACCACGTACATAAAGACAGAAGTTAGGAAAATGAGTAATATAGGGAAAAATGCATATGAAAGACACATGTAATAGAGGGGAGGACAATTGAGAGATGAGAGATTCAGACAGGGTGTCCATTACAAAAGCAGGCACCCCCCACGCAATTATTTCACAGAACATCTGGAATAACCGTGCAGCACGAAGGTTCCCAGGATGATGTGCACAGCTGCAAGCCAGCTGTTTCACAGAAGAGACATATACAAATACACGGCTCTTGGCAGTACCTCCTGCCATTTATGCTCTTGTACGCAGGCTGCATCTCCTACAGCAATCTGATAACGCTGACAATGGCAAATTAAACAACCATGCCCTAATTATACTTACACTAACGCTTCTTTCATAGCATGGAGGCAGCCATGTAGTTTAGGCTACATAGAATCCAGTGTGTCATTATAAAGGCACTATAGAGGTGTAATAGGATGGACGTCACNGGAGGGAGTGCCTCCGGTATAGTATCACTGCTCATGGGTGGATCGTGCATATCAATANGTGACATCCCTTCTAATGCAAGTCNCCNGCNTAGTATANTNGCCCTATAGTAGTACAATTAGTTTATGGACAATATGCCTGATATTTGTCCGTTTAATAACCTCAGTTTAGTTATTAAGCACAATATACACTTATAGCTAATCTTTTGGTTCCACAAATTTTGAGTATTTATAATTCAATAAGAAACGAATGAGAAAACGCTTGTTTAAAACGAATGAGCTGGATAAAGTGTTGGAACCTGGGATGAGTGGAATATCTCTGCAAGCAATCGTACAAGTCATTCCAGGAAAACGAAAACCAGATTATAAAGCAGAGAAAGTAACGCAAGAAGTCACAGTAACAGATGATTTGATTTACACACACACCTACGTCTTTACGTGTACAGCTATCAAGTGCACTACAGAGCTATCCAATCATAACAACAGGCCCAAATATGATTCATCATAATCACGTCCAGAATCACGTCCAATGCAGCCATCTGTGTGAATGACTCTACTGGAAAGTGATCCTGTTATTAGTCCAGAGGTTCACGCCAAAAAGTNAACAGTTGTAGAAACTTGTGTCTTATCTATCCATATGCTGGTATGGAGCCATTGAGTCCATTTAAACATATGTAACTTCATAACTATCCGGTCTAATCGCANAGCAATGGCTTCAGATGGGTTTAACTTTGTTTGTTGTCACAAAAGCTCCCTGGTGTGTGTGCTTGTGATTGCACTTGTGCTCCCCACAGGTATCTAATGGAAAGCTCCCCGCGCCTCTATCAGACGCAGATGGTTACAGGAAGCCATCTTTCAATCAGGATGTGTATGATCTCTAAACAAAATTCCATACGCTCCACAGAGCCGAGAGGGAGGGAGGAAGAAGCAGGTGCAGAGTAACAACGTGAAGGGCTCGAGCNGGGGCTGTGGGAAAGTGTATGCCTATCACACGCCTATTGACAGCAGAGCTGACACTCAAACCTGTCTCTGGAGTCTCCATATTATGTGAAGTTCCGACAAAAACAACACATCTGGAACTAGTTCTGAATCTTTAAAAGTCAACAAAAACACCACATTTAAAAAGGTTTATGCCACGCTACACCCCTAGTTAACACCTCTGGGGTGTAAGC
>JABWIB010002197.1:53011-71955 GCA_016617825.1 Platyplectrum ornatum | reverse complement strand
AAAAAAGAAGTTTAGCTACGGCCTTTACAGTGTCATTTTTCTTTAACATATATAGTGCTATATATATANTTAAACTTGTATTTTACATTTCAGAATCAGTAACACCTGCTAGTGTTACATCTATCCAGCAAAGAAAAAACGCTTCAGCCTTAGAGCTCGCTAATGTTTTCCATCACCTCTTTGTCTGAGCTAATGCTGTGCCATAAAAGTCTGGAGAAGTTAAACAATTGAAACTACTGAAAAGTCATTGCCCGCTGCACAAGAGCTGGGCTTTGCTACCAGTAGGGGCATAACAGGACAGGCTCGAGGTAAGGAGGCGGGGCTGAGGTAAGGAGGTGGGGCCAAGGTAATGAGGTAGGTGCGAGTCTTAGGTAAAGAAAAGTGTCAGATTGACCGTTTAAAACAGAGTTTGGCACCCGATATAGGAGTACTGAGTGCTGTTTATAAGTACACTGCGAGCAGACAGGGTTGGATTGACAATGGGGCTATAGCCCCAGGCCTCCACTGTCAAAAAGGCCCACACTGCTGCAGCTTATAATATCAGTGTGATGAAGGAGGACAGTGTGGTTAAGTGGACCACATATAACTGACCACCACACGCACAATAGTGGTCACAGCTACACATCNCTGGCCACTCTAATGGGNCTTTCATCATTTTCAGTCCCAGGCCCATGTGCCTCTTAATCCAGCCTATTAATTGCACAGTGCAGGGGATCATTTGCCACAGACCCCCCCTCTCCTATCTTCCAGGCCCCGATGTAACTGCATTTTGTGCCTTTTAGGGATTGTGTTATGTTACAACCCGCATCCCAAACAGATCTTAAACGTAAATAATATTATAAAATGATATACGATTCTAAGCTTCACATTTGTGTTTCTCAGAAGTTAAATAAATATATTGCTTTGTGGAGTTCTCCTGACAAGTCCTAGGACCCCCAGGACTTTCAGTGATCCATGGGTCATTAAATGGAAATAAAATCAGGAACACTGACACCCTGTTGACAGCTACGACAAACTACTTTGGGATTTCAGAATATAAAACTTGTTTAGCCATTGGAGGGGAAGAGGCCGGGGGTTACTGCCAGCTAGTTAAGATGTGCAATTAATCTGAATGCTAANACCCATCTCTGTGCCCATACCTGTAACCGACTTCTCTTCTCTGACAAAAATCACAAAGTCATTTGAGTCCATTGGATAGGTCCTAACAAGTCGTGTATTTATAACATTCCTGTAAATAATGCAGAAACCGAAGAAAGTCCATACAGCCGCTGCTTTTCTGGCAGTGTCCTACGCATGGAACACGACCAAAGTCCTCAGCTTATATCCCTCGCTGGGTTCTGAAGACTNGTGTTCTTGTGCATACACAAAAATAAGACTTCACGATGGAGACGCGGCTTAATAGGAATAGCTGTTACCCATTTAACCATATAGGNCCAGATTCCAACTACCATCCTGAGAAAAGCAGGATAGTACATAAGGGCTAAAGCCTGCCCTTCCTGCAATATTAACATCCTTATGGATTGCCTACTCTGTGCGCACATCCCNCTAACGAATAAAGGGACTTTGATAGATCCAGATGCACATGCGCACTCTAATTTACAGTCTTTTTNCACACCTATAGACCTCCAACATGACCCATTCCATCAGGTACAAGATACTTTGTTCCTGAGCTTCCAACAATCCNTTACTATGGTAACCACATCTACNGAGGACAATCAGTTACTATGATAACCAACTGTACGAAAGACAATCAGTTACTATGGTAACAAACTGTGTGTAAGTCAGTCAGTTACTATGTAACCACCTGTATGTTAGAAAATCAGTTACTATGGTAACCACGTGTGTAAGGCAATCAGTTACCACCTCTGGTAAAAAGGAAAGAACAGTAAAACCAAGTGAGTGTCAGTAGGAAGCCCAGGAGCGGAGTATTGCGTACNTGGCGNAATTGGTCATGTTGGAGGAGTTTCACCTACTGTGCAAAAAATTACACATTTTAAGATCTGGATCCATTTTATTGAATGGTATATGGAATGGACTTACAGTAGACCAACTTACTTGTTATTGTGTATGTCTGTTTCAAACAAATGTTTGGAGATAAAAATGTATTCCACGCCGTCACTCTCCTGATTTCTTCTCCCTCTGGTTGTATCTGTTACGGTGAAATAGAAAGGATTAGTAAAACACAAATGTGATCAGTAAAAGAATATTGATTCTAAAACCTGTTGCATGCCTCTGAGCACAAGGGCAGCGCTATTGGGGGGAAGGGGGAGCATGGTCCCTATGGGAAGGGACAAGGATCTATGAACACCACATAGCTCTACAAATACAGAATNAAGGAATCCAATTAGTAGACACCCTCATCTAAGGTCGGTGACCTTAGAACAGCATTGCCCTTGTGTCTAAGAATTTCCAAGTAATACTACTACATACACTGAGCATAGTTCGTGGTGGGGAAACCTATGATGCAGGATGTNAAGGCTCTAGGGTGCTTAATGCTAAAGAAGTCTTCTAACCAACAAAGGGAGGTACAATGGACAAAGATTTGTATGTTGAGGAACCTTATATGTCCACTACACTGTCACTACATTTGTAGACAAATACAGCCAACAACTCCATACAGCAGCCTCGTATTGAAGAACTAACAACAGGGTTGTAGACTTTTGGTTTCTCCCTCCTGGGAGAAAGCAAAGACCGGCAGCATGGAGGCTGAGTGATCTGCATAAATCCACTGCGTCAACACTGCCCGGGAGACTATGCTATGATACCAGCAGTACTGCCCGAAAATTCGGCAATCGGCAACAAGCAACTTTCATTCTAATATCCGCAGCTGGGCCTTCATTGGTAATTACTCTTATGTCACTTACAAAACTAAAATAATAAAATGAAATAAATAGGGTATATTTACAAAAACATATAATGGTTCCAATAAAAGCAGCACTCTAATTCACCTATTTATCACAGGATATTCCTTCGTTTACATAAACAAAAATCCAAACCCGGGTATGCGTTTATTACATAGGTTTAATCTGGTTTTGTCATAAAGGGTATTATTTTCCGCCCCTCATGCACNTGAATTACTCCCTCACTGTCAGCTGATGGGGGCTAATTGACAACAGAGTTCCCTATAGAATAACATATGTTAACCTGCCTTAAACCCTCAGTCTCCTGTGCAGGACGGAAAGGTTAAAGTCCCCTGGAGGAAATCATCTTTATAAGTATGTCTCAAACAGAACATTTTAACACATGTAGCATAACGGGAGCGAGGCCGGAGCAGACTGTTAAAGATGTACTTGTCTGTCAGACACATCACTAAAACAAAGACGCGAGTGTCACACATACACTTTAAGAGATACAGACAAGGTTCATTTTACTGTGTCAACTTCCACCTTCAAATTAAAGCCCTCGCAAACACGTGTGATAGTTACACAACGAGGACGCATCCAGGGNGGCTGCAGGAACGATGGGACGCGAATGGCTAAATAATGACTAAATCACCGCTTTACTGATGTTCTAATAATCGGTGCTAGGCAGATTATATTACAGGTGCTGGGTCAGCTATTCCGCTTCAGGATAATTATTTTATATTTGTGGGAGGGAGGGGGTACAATTATTGCAAAATCACAGCTAGATCCAGGTGTGGTGTTTAGCTATTCCTAAATGTTGCGCAAAAATCNGATATATGAGGTATCAGTATTAGACATCAGCTGTAATTATATATCCCCTATAGGCAGGGCCGGATAATGGGTAGTGGGGGCCCCAGCTGAATATTGCCAAACAATACACACACACTATATCATTAAACAAGATTTATATGTGTCCCGCCTCAATTTCTGCTATTTGTAAGTGTCCAGCCTCCATTTTGTCCCTTGTATGTGAGCTACCCTAGAAATGGGCCCACATCTCCCGCTTTTGGGTTTAGCAATTTAAATAGCTGGGTGATCGGCATAAATCCCCAAAACCTCCTCCCGGACGCATTTTGAGTTTTTACTTTTTCTATTATTTTTGTTATCTTGTGCCCTGATAACCGNTGCAAAAGTTTGGGTGAAGTCAGGGCTTATATTTAAAGATTCGGCCCCCTAAATGTTGGAAAGTATGCAACCCAATCCCAGTTTGAGTGTCCAAGCCGTCAGCCATGATTGCCCTGTGATTAATCATGCCTGGGTAACTATTAGACTATGAGNTCTGGTTTCAGTTCAGGATTGCTGACTCCCTCGCAATGTACGGGAGACATCCGAATTTCAGGCAATTCCCCCGGTATCTGCAGGTCTCCCGCGACCTGGGCATAATATAATGTAAATCACTGTCTCCAGCACTGCTATAAATGGGTGGGGCTTCATGATGTGTGTGTGACATTTATATATATATATATATATATATATATATATATTCAGGTCTATTCACATAAATCACACCCTCTGCCCCCACACACTGCCGGCACTTGGTTTCTCCAAAAGTCGGCAACCCTGTTCCAGACTGGGTAAAGACTGTGCCCATGTGAACATTAATAACGTGAATTGATTTGCATCCTGAGGTTCTAGACTAGCATAATGGAAGCCATTCTTCTGTCACTGGGATGTGAAAGGGCAGGTACACACATGTGAGGGGAGGTATTTAAATAGTACATTAAGGGTTTTGGCAACTTAGGACACAGAAGTTGCGGAAGTCTGGATCAAGCATGTAATGACATGATGCTGGAGGCGGGTCTATGCAGGTCTTCGGCCTAGATTTACTAAACTTCAGGAATGGAGCAGTGGAGATGTTGCCCATAGCCACCGATCAGATCCTAGATGACATTCTCAAATATGTTACAGGANCTACAATCTATATTGGTTACTATGGGCAACATCTGCACATTTCCATTCCTGCAGTAAGTAAATGTTGGCCACNGTCTGTAAACATTCAATGGCATATAGAATTGGGCAAAACTGTCCAACAGAGCAGGACATTAGTTTATTAGCTAGACGGTGGCTAAGGACTAATGACTGTAATTGGGCCATAACAAGTATCAGGAACTAGTGATGTGGTTTGGGCAAAATTCAAGTGAAGCCTCATCGACGTCTTTTCCTTGACCCTGGCATCCCTTGGCAACCATTTTGGAAAACNTGGCTACCATACATACATATATACGAATGAGAGCGATGAAATGTGTTTGGTAGAGGTGATCGAAATGATGTGGGCCAGGAACAGGAGAGAGCCTTATGTCGGGCTGTAAGGCCTATTTTTCTTGCACGTTGCACTTGTCTTTTTGTATGTATGTTCGCACTGCTCGCTCATCAATTGCAGAACGTCAGCGCAGTGTCTGAACAGGTTCCAAAAGAGACAATTTAACATTAAAGCAAAAAGCTCCTGGATATCAGATTCCGCTAATTAACATCTCTGCTTCTCCAAGACACAGGCTCCCAGTTACACGAGTGATTAATAGGCGCTGCTGTGTTTTAGTCAGGTCGGAGTGGTGTTTCGTTTGCAGAAAATGAATGATGTTCTTACTACAAAGTTATGTGCTGGAATCTCGGAGAAGGGATCTATGAAAGGCAAGCTACAGGAAGCCTGGGGTGTTGATTTCCAAACGAGTATAACTTACCAATATAAATTAGTGTCATTTATCTAAAAGACTTGTAAGCTGAAGNCCTGCTGCCTCTCGGGGTGAATAAGACATATTATTTTAAGTGTTCACACTTGTCTAAAGCTGGGTATATGCTAAAGACTGGATCAGGGCTTATATTTAATTCTGTATGTTAGTCTCCGCAATGGAAACTTATGTGTGGAATATTGTATATTAAGTCCTAGATGTAGAAGAAGTGTGCGAAAGGCTCCTATAAGTATTCCACTTGCAAAACACTGTGTAGTATTATTATATATAATCATTAAATACCTAATACCACCCACTATGTGAACCTTGCTGGCAGACCCAGACCCTTGTGTGGACAATCAAGTCCGCGCAGGATTCAACATCGGTCAGATGAGGCGCATACGTACAAAAGAAAAGCCTGACATTAATAAGTTAGGATCTCATCCCTTTTCTCACAATCCCATATATTAAGCGATATATACTATAAGTTACAATTGGCATGGCGAATCATTTGTGCTACACAGGAATTATAAGCATCCTCGCCCGGAGTAAAGGAAGAATAGTAGCACTGTGTTCACTTCAATTATTTGCTCAGATATTANGATATTGTGGATCAGAAGGATCCAATCGCATGCTCCAGTGTTCCTAAGGATTCTAAAGCACTGGAAGGATTGACACCATAAATGTTAAAAAAATATTTATTTTTCATGAAATACTGTATATACTCGAGTATAAGCCTAGTTTTTCAGCACATTTTTTTGTGCTAAAAGTGCCCCCCTCGGCTTATACTCGAGTCACTGTCCTGTATGATGTCAATGTGTTATCCCATTTTTTTGAGGTGAAATTTTGCATCTCGGCTTATATTCGGGTCGGCTTATACTCGAGTATATACGGTACATTTGGGCACTTTCCACACGCAGGATACGTAATAAAACGGTCTGCGCATGCGCTATACAGGGAATGCCATACAGCTTTCTCTATGTACATATGGATTTCATTTTAATCTTAAGGTAAGTTTCAGAACATGCAAGTGGTCAATTTCCCGTCTGTCCCCGGAGTGAGAAGTCATGATGGGTACTTGGCTGTATCTATGTAAAAATCTTATTGGATCAGGATCACGACTGATGTTCAAATTTTCTGCNTGTCCTTAATACCTTTTCCAGCTGCCTCATGTATCACTAGGTAATAGTTCACATAGCACTGGTTGAGGACCCTATTAGTAAATATTCCCTCAAGCAGAGCAATACTGGTAAATAATGTTCTGCTCTGAGGTCATCATTACATAAATACCCTGAAAGAGTTATAGGCATATGATGGCTGTTTTCTGCAAATAACGCTCTGGAACCTCGTATTAGACATAAAGAGGCCATGCAGCCCGCAGCCAGAACCCCTAGCACATGAAGTCACTAGGAAGCTCAGAGGTTACGGCATGCTTTAAAGCATACATTTCTACCTTGATTAACTGTAAAAAGCATCTGTAGGAGTACAGCATTATTCCACAGTGACCACTANGGAGGATATTAAATAAATAGCTCAATCTAAAAACCGGTTATCAGGCCTTTTAAAGTAACAGCTGTGNACACGTAGAGCGGATCCGAGCGTTTATGCAACCACGAGCCATTAATGTCATTGTTCAGCAAGCCTTTTTATGGTGTGTTAAATGATTGCTTTATTTGTGTTTAAGTATCGTATGAGCGCAGAATGTATTGATTCGACCGAACGCCCGCGGGGATTGTTAAGATGGCGCTGTCCGTTTCACCAANCCTTGCGGCACATAATGAGAAATCCTGGAACGTCGCGTCGGGGTTGGACAGAGCTGTCTGCTTGACCGGAACACCTTAAGCTGTCAGCCGTCGCTGTCCCTCTGCTGTCAGCCGTTAGGGGCACAGCGCTGGAGAATACTGACTTGCACGGTAATGGAAGCATTAGAAGCCATTAAAAGGCTTCAGCTGTTGACCTTCGCGGTTCCGGCAATATAAGTGTCTTTTATTGAAGCCTACACTTCAGCGGCGCGGCCGTTAATACACGACACATACAAGATAGAGCGACCCCGCGCTGCACACACTCAATGGCAGACGGTCTATGAAACCAGACTCGGAGATGAGAGGAAGAGCCTCTCGCATGCGGCACGCTGCCTAGTAATTAGGGGAAACATACAGCTCCATTTCATTGTTGCTCAATATAGACCACTAAATCACTACAACATGACTGGTGCCCACAAGAATGTTCTGTATCCTCGGCAAAATGGGGACCGGCAATACAGGAAACACCTAAAAGCAAAACTGGCTATTAACCGGGCGGCACCCTCAATAAAACGCTCTTTATTACATTTCGTGAGCATGATGAATGGTGACTATGTGTTTTGCAATGAACCACATCATTGGCATATGCAGAGGAAAGCCTCATCTTGGCCATATTTATGAAATCAATTAAAAAGGGTAAGAAGGGGTGCTGCTCAAAGCCACCAATCAGATTGAAACGCGTAATTTATGTAGAATAATATGATTTAAAATATTAAAATGATAACGAGCTCATTCGGTTGCTATGAACAACTACTGTCAGTATGACATATATACTTTTTCCTGTTGCTAGTAAATGATCTGATGGGATGGGCACTTACGTGGCACGGTCACTCCGTAGTGCTGGGTATCGCTGATAAGCACCTTTCTCTTCAGCTCGTTTAAACCCACACCCACAGGTCCTGTAAATTTAAGATACATTTTGTGAGTACAAAACACATGTCCTGCACATGTAACATACATTTAGGTAAGAAATTCACAACATAAAAAGTCCCGCTCATAAAACGATACATGGCGGCTATAAAACTATTCACCCCTTTGGCATTTTCCTAAATTCATGATCATGAAATAAAAGTTGTATATCAGAGTTGTTACCACTGATCAAAACAAGCAGCAAAAATACAAGAATAAAGCATTGCTAGAGTACAAATCTATGTCATTATTACAATACCTATTTGGTATTGAGAAATAGCTTTCTTTTATATATTTACACCAGCTTAGTCACTGTGCTGCACGCTGCGGTATCTGTATTAGACTAGAAACCTCATTCCAAGTATTAAGTCATTTTTGGAATACAGTGCATTTTTCTTCTTCCATCTATTTTGTATTATATAAAACGACACTTTCTATTAACTAAACCATAGGAGCACCCTTGTACCCTTATGCGCCTGCCATGGTAGGGATGGTGTTCTTGGTATAGAGTAGAGGTAGGCAACCTGCGGCTCTCCAGGTGTTGTCAAACTACAAGTCCCAGCATGCTTTGTCAACACTGGAAGAGCTGCAGGATGCCTACCCCTGCACTAGAGGAATGCTTTACTACCCCCTATATGTAGAACTACAAGTCTCACCATGCTTAAACTGCACAGACAGCATGTTGGGACTTGTAGCTTGTACCTTGCGAGCCTCAGGTTGCCTGCCCCTAGTATAATAAGTAAAAAGAAAATACAACTGTGGGCTTTAAATAGTGTTTTGTTTTGTTTTTTGGATGGGGGGGTGATTTGCCATAAATGCCATGTGGACGAATTTCAGTACCATTGAACCATTGGTCCCTTTTTTTTTTACCTCTTTAATTACAAGCAATCTGGTTAAAATATAATAAAAAAGAGAAACAATATGCAATGATGGCTGCTTGGTGTCTTATATGTGTTATATACATATAAGCACCTAATATTGGATAAAGTGGCATTGAGCACACAACATATGTGAACCTTTGCCCATCACCTAGGACTACAAATGTGCTATATGGATTTCACTAACAACAGTAAAAAAACAAAAAACAAAAAAAAAACACATACACACATGTACACAAAAAATAAAATAAAATGTATCATTGATTAATAAACTTCAAACCAGAAACATCATTTATTTTTGGCAGAGTACATTTATTTTTTTGCTTTATAAAGTCAACTGTGTTACGATGACGAAACCACTAATTGACGGAATGTACTAATTAATGTTGTTTTTTTTTGTTTTTTTTTTAGATTTGCTCAATGTTCATAAAAACATTTACACACATACACAAAGGTAACATGAGATACTAAAGCCAGTGGTTTCCAAACGTTCTCAGGGTCTCAATATATTTTCAGGGCACCCATAAGACAGGCAAATTACCGGTAATTATGAAGCAGTCGCATTTATTAATTGCGTAAAAACTATGTAGGTAAATATAGAAATACTTCAGTCTGGCATCCAATCTTGTGATGGTCCTAAACAAGAAGGAAAAATTTGCTTCTAAGCAACACTAGCAACGTGACACAACTTCAAAAAAACACTCGGTGGCACCCCAAGGAGCATGGCAGCACCCCAAGGAGCATGGCAGCACCCCAAGGAGCATGGCAGCACCCCAGGGAGCCTAGGTACTTGCCCTAGTGTAGAACTATAAGCAGTAACCTGTTACACAGACTTTTCATGTACAGTGAGAACAGATCAGCTGCTTTGAAGGTGAAGTATTCACTGATGGTCAAAATAATAATTCATCAAGTGTGAGGGACAGTAGGTTGGAAGACGGCCAGGGTTTCCGGTTGGCTACATCCAGCGCTGGGATGGCTTTACTCATTCGGAAATTGCCGGCTCCAGAAGAGAAGAGAGAGCGGAGTAATGCGACCTTCCATGACTTAGAGACGTTACGCCAAATATCATTTACACTGATGGCACGGGTGTCTCCAAGCTTCAGGTGGACATTCTGACAGCTGCTCCAGAGACTTCATGAAGGCACAAGACATTCAGTGGAAAAGAAAATAAAACCTATAATCCAACCCAGCTGCCAGACATCTCTGAGTGAGCTCATACTACACGCTCCTGTTACTCGAGTGCATTTGGTGTATATAGACTAGGTTGGAACACAGGTTGAGAATGATATTAGATCCTGTAGGTCATTCGATGATTAATAGTTGATGTTACATGATTAATAAGAAGAAATAGTAATGAGTGCTTAGGAGTTGGGTAGGTTTCTGTTGCCGGGATAGGACGAAAGGAGGGAGAAGGGAAGGTACGATAACTGTGCAGCAATGGCCCTTACACCAGATCCTTATTTCTATATAAACCCAATTCTCTGTGGGACTGGTGAGTAAATACCTTCACTCAAGAGGAGTGATCTCCCCTTACACACTAGGGACTGGATCCAGACTTACGTACTAATGAACCTATGAGCGTAAAGTAACAAGTGGGTAAAACCATGTTGAATTGCAGGGGGAGGTAAAATGAATGTCAGTGTTTACATGTAGGAAGAATTCTTTATTGTTGCATGTTTCACACAGATACTGACCAGCGTTACTGTTACACTGTTATTAGACAAATTTACCTCCCTGAATTCAACATGGTTTTACCCACTAGTAACTAGAAACACCAAAGCTGGATCTTTTACCCAACTTTAGGCTAGGAACAACCATGCAGTCAATGATAAGACCTAAGGTAGGTATAAGGAATCTATGTACAGGGCTGTGTAGTATTAGGATTGAGACCCACTACAAGAGATTTAAAGAGTTTTGAGACTTTTGAACTGAAGACTCGCATTAAGCCCCGATCCAGAAATACGCGTAAGTAAAACACTCTGCATGATACAAAAACAACATTCATTGTAGGCACACACTTCTAACCTGCTAACTCTCCTGTAATGAGTGGGAGACTCACAGATTTTGGGCCGTTGAGTCAGCAAATCTCCTGGAACTGAGGCTGTGATTTCATGTAAATCATTGCCTCTGCCCCAATCGGTATGATGAAGGGCTGTGCCTGCAAATGCCAAGCCCTGACCCATCCAAAGCAAAGAGCTGTGCATTTGCTGTCTGGGGGCAGGACCTCTGTCCAATCCCAATGGTGCCGGCCTTTGGTTTCTCATTCAGAGGAGTATATAAGACCCTGGTGTGTCAACCATTGGGCTGAAAGCTTTTGCACCTAATAGCAAAATAATGTCAGAGGAACCATTTGTGGCAGTAGATAAGAACCACTTGGCCCATTCCTAGCATATGTCATCATACACAATATTCAAACTGGAATTAAGTGTGTGTTTATTGGTTGACAACGAAATTTTCATTTAGCCTGGTATGGGGTCCTCCCCCTCCAAAACCCATGGCATACAATTGTGCTACCATATTACCGGGGACCGGTGCTTACTTGTCCTATTGAATATTGATTGAGAAGATCCTGAGAAGATTGCTCAAAAATGAAGAAAAAAGAAAAACTATGACTTCATTTTATTTTAAATAGATATTTTGTCCTAGTTAGATCTTTGCCACAATGGCTACGTCATCCATTGGATGCAGTCTCTAATTCTAGCATTACTCAAGCAGTACGTAGTAGATTCCTCCATTGCTGAAGGTCAAGGCTGGACCGGTGTAATCGCCTTGTTCCAGACACCTCGAGGACTTTTCTTTTTTTTGGTTTTTATAATTGCGCGGGCAGCCAAACACAACAGGAATAATGTGTGCAGCGTAATACTCAGGAACAAAGAAGATCTATCTTATTAATAGGAGAAATCTGTAAACACACGCATGCCAAGAGCTCGAGAGGCAGAAAGCGCGGCTCGCTTTAATACATTCACGTGTTTTGATAGCCCGTGTTAGAAAACATCTGGCCGCGATTCAGAAGACACTTCTCTTTTAATAGCTAGTAAAATGTCTCGCGGCACTGGAAAGGTGTCTTGCAGGATAGTGCTAATTAGTATGTGGAGGCCTGATTTCCCTCCGCCTTCTGCCTGGAAGAATGACTTGTACATACGTTCTGCTTCAGAGGTGGGGAAAGGGCTATAAAGTGTAAGTGCTTGTGATTGAAGAATGTGAAGGTTATAATCTCTCTAGCCTCCAGTCACTGTAAGAGCCTGCAGACCTCCACATAAACTCTTACTGGCTTGGAGCTTATCCTGCGAGAAACAATCCCTGTTAATGTGCACTCGGATCGTGTGTCGGTTACAACAAAACTCAGAGACGTGTTTTGGCTAAGTGGAACAAATTGCAACCAAATGAGCCTTTTGTGAGGGATCTTTTAAGCCACGTGAGGCTGGGCTTAGCACCTTGAAGCTGTGATGGCCAACGATGTGGAGGAGGTATCTGCGCGATGAAATACGGGGACACGTTTAAACAAAAGAAGCAAACAAAAAAGCACTTGTCTTTTTCGCACTAATGATCATACAATATAACACCTACGCAATGGATCTGCTATGCTACAGTGTAAATGTCATATTTCTACTTGTGGAACAGTAAATCTCACCCAACGTGGCACGCAGTACAGCTTCTAAAATACATCCATATGCCAATACATTAACACTTTAGTACTTGATGGCATATCCCTTGGAAATGTCTTCTCCGCTCAGTTTACCATTGATATGTATTGAAAAAGAAGATTGGATTTACTTAACGCCTTCGAAAATGTGATAAAACACATGGAAGTGTTTAAGGAAACCTGACAATAATGCAGAATAAGGTGCTCTCGCATGAACCAAAATGATTCTGATCAATTGGACCCTTGTGCGCTGGAGGACATGGACCGTAATAATAAGCCACAGACTTCTAGGACTGGCAGTATTCTCAGTACAGTGTTATATATCAGTACATGATAATGATATGCATGGGACAGAGCGCCATACTGCACAATAACCTCTCCGACATGGATGGGACAGGTTATATTATGCAGTGTATGTCACCTTAATGATAATTCATAATGGCTAAAACAGCATCATCAGATAACCGCTCAGGTGTATGGCCAGTGTAATCCGCCAACTAATAAGCCTTCAGAAGATACAAAAATATGTAACTGTGAGATCCATGATCTCCGCTACGTAGACTGGAGGAAATCAAAATCATCCATTGGGGCACAAAAACCAAAACGTTCAATACTAGTGTTGCAGACTTTTAGTCTCTCCCTTCCGGGAGAAACCATAAGCAACGCCCCCTGTATGTAAACCCCGACACATTTTCTATGAATGGCCAGACATGCTCATCAAGCCCTGTCCATTAGTAGCAGCAAGGGCATAGGGACTGAACGCAGATGACTATCCACATACAAGTCATTTTATATTCAGGCGTACCCCCTCACCAATACCCAGAAGACGCTGTCCTACAGAACTATGCGATGTGCCATAATGTATAGGTATGGAAGTGATGTGTGGCAGCAGGTATAGAAGAGGGGGATACAATACCGACATAACAATAGATTCCTGCAATATGTGTTCACCTTCCTGCACACGGCTCTGTGGAAATGTCCTAAGGGCTGCTGAAACCAGAGTCTATTTCTTCAGCTGTTGCAGAAGCATAATGAAGGACTATGAGCCTCTTTGTGGAAGCCGCGGGAAACACTTCTCTGGAGCCGTGTCGTTTTAAGTGGCTGAACACATTAGAATAAACACTCTGCTTAACACAAATCCAGTGTTCACAGCTCCTTTTTTCAACATTGTCTTTGCTTTGCGAGGACTTACTGAAATAGTAAGAAAACACATCTGATCCCGTATAAACACTGCAACTGCATGTGAGCTTAGGCTGAAGCCCGCTTGCAGGAATTTAGCACGTATGTCTGAAATCGCATTCTCTGCCTTTAAGCTACCCTTAACCTCCTCCATGGTCCACTGGGAGAACTTGACTCAAGACCTGCACAACTTCCCCACTCCATGAAACAACGGCATTGGACAACAACCGGCTTATTCCGAAGGCATATACAGTTACACAGCAGGGACTGCTTATGCTGGGGTTCAGAGGCAATATATATAAATATATATATATATATATATATATATATATATATGAGGCAATAAATATATAGAAAGGAAACTACAAGAATAAGACAGTGTCTACAAGCAATGTATATATACTCAATAAAAAGGACATTTTACAGGTGGAGTGGGTTCACAGAAGGGCAGGTAAAGGGTATCGGGTCATTGAGCTATGAGGAAAGACTAGACAGTTTAGGAATGTTTACTTTAGAAAAGAGGCGTCTAAGAGGTGATATGATTACTAGATACAAATACATTAGTCACTCACTATGACTAGAGGACAGTGTCACAACCAGCAGAAGAGTTCTTTACAGTAAGGGCATAGGAAAGGGTTCTTTACGGTAAGGGCAGAGGAAAGGGTTCTTTACAGTAAGGGCAGAGGAAAGGGTTCTTTACGGTAAGGGCAGAGGAAAGGGTTCTTTACGGTAAGGGCAGAGGAAAGGGTTCTTTACGGTAAAGGCAGAGGAAAGGGTACTTTACAGTAAGGGCAGTAAAGATGTGGAATTTATTGTCAGAGAAGGTCGTGATGAATAGATGTATTTAAGAAGGGGTTAGATACATTTTTGGAGGAAAAATGTATCCAGGGTTATGACCGGGAAGAAAAATTGTACCTTAGACAGGAGAGAACTTTGTCATATTGAACCAGATTGACGGTTGCTTCATTTGGATCAACTTGATCTTGAACTTGATGGACTGGTGTCTTTTTTTCAACCTCAACAGCTATGTCCCTATGCATATATTTATACCATTCAATTCCCAAATTCAGGTAAGTCAGGGTCACAGCCTGTAAGTCATGTGACCACTTCCCAAACACTGTTTACTTTAACACAACAGTGTGTACAAATGTGTGTGTGTTTACAATTGTTTCAATCTTTAAAATGGTGATAATTTTAAAGATTAAATCTGTGGGGGTTATGGGACAGTATATCACGGATATGACGTGAATACAGTGTATATGGAAGAATCACGAATCTGAATTATGAGCGGAAGCATTTTGCACAAAGTGTATGTAATAGAACTAAAATTAATTTGCACCCTTCACATTGTAACATGGTTTTGCCCAGCTCTACACTTGCACGTAAAAAAGGTGTAAGCGCAAGAGGGTGGTACCTTGATCAACATAAAAACGGTGTATGCGTTTTATTTCCACCCTTCCTCTAACCTCCCAATTCACTTTTCTAAAAGCTTCAATGAAAAAGTTCTTGACTTAAATAAAGTGTAAAATAATAATATAAAAAGCATAATGCAAAGCTCAGCACCGTGTCAGAACAGCTTTCATAGATGTGGAACAACGACGCTCGCTGACATGTACCATATTACATGGACTCATTCACCAGGCACTGAGTGCTAATCCGGACAGATATCACGGACACTCTGGATGTTGTTCTTCATGGATGGTTGGGTGTGAATAGAAATGTATGAAGTGCTCCCAACATCTGTCCACAGCTGCAATATGGTAAACACCAGAGAGTCTCCCCGGAGAGCGCTGATCTTATCACCCCGTGTGAACAAGGAAATGATTATTAAGGACGTGGTGCAAACAGGTAAGGAAAGATTGGAGACGTGCATTCATGACATTTTCTGGACTTAAGCTCGCACTACAGACAGATGTCCCAAAATAAAGCAGCACATAACCCAAGCCTCTGCATAAGCGCACAGTGCATGGGAAAATGGCAGTGATGCTTTCACTTTCTAGAAGAAAATGAATAATAAGAATAGTTGCTATGGGCAACGACACCGTCATGTTTTCAGGAATGTTCCCTACTGTACTGCACTACATAGCCTGATTTAAAGAAACATTTATTGGATATGTAGAAATAAAAATACACAGCTAATGTTTAATATTGTGTTCAACTCTTATTTGATTCATTTTCCAGAATCCCAAACGATTTTGACTATAAGCATTAAAGAAATTCCTAAAATGTAAATTAAAAAACAAAAACAAAAAAAACTCTGTTCTGTGCACTAGGAATTCTGCTGGTAACATCTTGAGCGCGCATGTGCACTGCCAGTGAATTCACCAGATGCACCCTGGACCGAATCCAGACTTGCATAAAGTTATGAGTAGGCAAAACCATATTGGTTTACAGGGGAGTTAAATGTCATTAGTTGCAAAAAGTATTAGAGTTGAGAGATGATGTTTCCAGCACAAGTCTAATAACAGCGTAACAGTAATTCTCCCTGCATGCACACATTGACATTCATTTTACCCCCCCCTGCAATTCATCATGGTTTTACCCAGGTGTATCCTTACTCATAAGTTCAATAGTACGTAAGTGTGGATCTGGTCCTTTGTGTGCGGAAGTGGGGCTGTTAATGGGATTCCCTTCAAGGTTTGTAAAAGTGAAATGCAAGATTTTAATAAACATTATGATGCAATGCAGAACTATTGAGCAATCTTATATATACTGTAACCTTGTGACAATTGAATACATCATTTACATGGATAGAAGGAGACATACTTCAACATGACCGGCAGTGGAAAATTAGGATTAGACAATGGAAGTTACTTATCTTTTCTATCATTTGAACAGAACGCTTCCACACAAATACACAGTGTTCCAGGTTGATTCAAGAAGAAAAACCCCAAAATGAACATCTTGTCTGCAGATATCAGATGATGGAAATATTACAGTCATCTCACATACTTACAATGACTTTTTTAATTAAATAAAGGAAATCTAAAACATGTAGACAGTGTGAAATATTATCTTTCCCCAATATGCCAGAATATTTTCTTTCAGCGCTTTGAATCCACCTACATTTACAATATCAATTAAAGCGGCTGTGCCTGACATGCGAGATTCTTCCCAGCATGTGCTAGGTGACTGCAGATCCATTAATGCTGCTCGCTGATACTCTAAACAATAGCCATAATGACCACGGAGTGCGGTGGTCGCATAGCACACAATAGTTCGCTCTTCATTAGAATGGCGGCGAGATCTATATAGAAAGCTTTTACACAAACACTTCCATGTTAGATCTGGATGTACAGCCAGGGAATGAGCCGGTGAAATGACTCCAGGGACAAACCATACAGAGATCTGATAGACATTTTCAGTCGGATTCACAGGAAATTGTGGTTTTAGCTGTGTATGAGAAATGGCTGCAATATTTTGGAACAGCTACCTTGCTGCTGCTGCATGCATAGAGCACCATTTTACACAAAACACATTGTACCGTGGGTTGTGCTTACACCTTTTATTTGAATGGTAAAACAGGTGCAAGTGAGTAAAACCATGCTGAAGTGTGAGGGGTCCAATTAGCTGTAATTGAGATTGACATTCAGAAAAAACACTATGCTTATGCGTGCGTATTGAACTCATACACAGCAAAGCTATGATGAGATGGCCGGCAGGTCAGTAAAGTGGTAGGAAGGTAAGTAAAGTGCGCAGGAAGGTAAGTAAAGTGCGCAGGAAGGTAAGTAAAGTGCGCAGGAAGGTAAGTAAGGTGCGTAGGAAGGTAAGTAAAATGCACAGAAAGGTAAGTAAAGTGTGTAGGGAGGTAAGTAAGGTGCGTAGGAAGGTAAGTAAAGTGCGTAGGGATTTGTCCTACTCTCACGGGAGATCAGAATGTCTTCTTGCGTAGGGATTTGTCCTACTCTCACGGGAGATCAGAATGTCTTCTTGATGTCTATTGTGACCTGTGAAATTCAGGCTTAGTGCTTGATGTTAAAGAGATCCTGTCCACAGGTTTTGGAATTAATGTTATGTGCTGACTACTACAGACAGAAGCAATACAAGGTGGCACCTTTACTATCGCTTTTACCCAACTTTTTGCCGACTCTCCTGGAAGGTCCAAGAAACTCACACATTTTCCCAAAATTTTCTCCAGAGTGAGTCTGCAAATCTCCTTGGACCTGGGCTGAGGCAGAGATTTCATGTGCCTCAGCCCCGACCGTTACTATGGTGGGCGGAGCATCATGACATCAAGCTCCGCCCACCCACAGTAAAATATAGGACTTTTGAGGTCCAGAGGGCAGGACTTTGGCCATGCCCAACTCCTGTGTTTCCGATTCTGTGAACCCAAGAGGCAGCAACCCTGCTATTACCTATGAATGTGACTGCAAATATACCAAACCACTATTTTGACCAAGCCGCAGTGTTTTGTGAGACAGAAAGCGTATCTATATATATCTATCTATATCTATCTATCTATCTATCTATATAATATTTTTTTTTTATAGCCAACTGCAATTACAAAATACTGAATTACATTAAAGTACTAATGGCCAAGGGAATAAAATGATGACATTACTCTCCTGTGCAGATCATTTCTCTGATAGATGAACGGACACGTGATAAACCCCGGTGTAATTTACCCACCATTACCGCCTTCATCTGAATACTATTCGGGAGATTACAGCAGCTCCAAAAAAAAAACCTATATCCACCTTGAAGCCTGCAGTCAAAAAAAACATCTCGGCTAAGATAAGCGGGGCTGTGGCAAAAGGTTCCTACCGCTATTATTGCAAGATTAGATTTCAACACCTAATCATATTTTAAGCAGAACAAACAGGGGCCATACAGCTCTAGCGCTTATCAGTTTTACATTTTGTTATTTGTGGTTTTTTCAATACTTTCCCAGTTACAATGTGACATTATGTTGGCTGTATAAACACCCAGCGCTATTCAGTGCTCCGACATCTGAATCCTTAACA
>JABWIB010002197.1:25828-36719 GCA_016617825.1 Platyplectrum ornatum | reverse complement strand
ACTGTTACACTGTTATTACACTTGTGCTAGAAAACATCATCTCTCACCTGTAATACTGATTGCAACTAATGACATTTAACTCCCCTGAAATTCAACATGGTTTTACCCACTCTTGAGTAAGTTGTCAGTAACTCAATAGTGTCTAAAATCTGAATCTAGCCCTGATATGGACGATGGAGACAGATATTTTGAATGCTGATATCTATTGTATAGGAGCAAGTGGCTTCACTCCTTCTTAGATTTAGGTTTGTGTGTGTAAATGGGTTAAATCTAAATGGAATAACAAAATAAAACCCTAAAACACATGATATCTTTATAACATCATAGCTACTGAGTGGTGTCCCTCCATAGAAGTCACCTAAGCTTCTAAAGCGAGGTCCGATTAAGCTGAGGAACACAAAAGTTAATCTTCCCTGGTCACAAATAAAAACTATCTACATCCCTGTAAATGGGCAAAAGAGTTTTATAGACTAAAATTGTACTTATCCAAACACTTATTTTTATTAATCCTATACAGAGGCCACACATGGTTTAATTCCATATGATAAGAGAGTTCAGAAGTACAGTACCGAGTACAGAAACCTTTCTCTAGGCAATGTCGTAGATTCTAGAGTCCGCCATTGAAGTTACAGTGACGGCCGCAGCAATCACATACACGTAGCTTTTATTACGTATGTAAAACTGAAATCTGAAAAGCTCTAACAAAGAAGTGCTGAAAGTGCTTTATTCTCGATGTGCAGTGAGGGACAGGCTAAGCCGCTATGGCTCCATGTGAAGCAGTAACTGGCTTTATTAACGTTTTATAGGAAGCACTTCTAGAATGTAGCTTTCTTATGGTGTGTGAAATGTAGAAGTAGTTTTGGATATGGTGACTTTTTTAAATGTCTTTCTATATTCTATATTTAAATGTCAAGAATAAAGCACTTTTGTTAATCCTTCCTATTAAAATGTACCAAATACCTACACCATGAAAACAGCCATTTTATTGTGGACCAATATCCATGTGAATGCAATGTATTTTTAAAGCCGGGCATGCATCCACTAGAACTAGTGGAAATCGGTACCAATAAACAGGGTGATTTCCCCTTCGACACCATTCACTAGAACAACATCGTACTAGTGATGCCCAGTTGCTGGTGGTCGGACAGGCACCGGAGGGGTGCCCAGCTGCTCCCCCTGTGCTTCCTCTCTGCCTGGAGAGGAAGTTCTATTATGATTGACAGGCGTCCCGTCCATTCAGCAGGACAGGGTACCTGCATGCATTAAGAACCGGGATAGGAAGCGCCGGGGGGCAGCTGGGCACCTCTCCGATGGCTGCCCCACCACCAGCGACTGGGCATCACTAGAATGATATTGTTTATCAATCTGGAATTCAGGTTGATAAAGATATAGCTCCTCAGCATTTTATTGGGGTCTTTTTATTTATATTTTTAGCTGCCCACACATTAGAACACAGAAAACGTGGATTTGGGCTACAAATCGTCATCTTCAGTGTTGATGTTGCTGGGGAGTGAGGCACGGATAACCTCAATACCTCAACTCTGAGTGGATTTACAGACTGGATATTGGTTACCTTGACAAAATGGCTACCTCCGATGTTTGTAGGTGATACGTTCACATGACGCATAAACACAATACACACTACAACACAACACATGAAAACAGGAAATACAGAAAAAGCAACCCAACAGGAGTAAACCAAAATAAGATGACATTATAACATATACCTAAAACAAGTGAGTCAACGAAGCTTAATAGAAAGTCTAGAAAAGCTGGAATCCATGATTAACCAAACTGCGGGAATGGAAAAGTGGAGATCAATCAGATTCTACCCGATACTCTCCAGTGTGTAATAGGAAATTGATCTGATTGGTTGCTATGGGCAACATCTCTACTTTTCCACTGCCTCAGTTTAGTAAATATTGGCTTAAGTGTATTCTAGCTATATCCAGTTCGAAAACATGTTCCCTAAATCAATTTTTTGGGCAATGAAAATAAACTTTTGTACATGTACCTTCAATTTCCTCTGAGAAGCAAAAAAAAAAGAAAATAGAAAGGAAATAATTAAATGTGATGAAAATAGAACGGGGAGAAAACGTTACATCGGTAATAGGAACATCCACCTACCATACTCAACAGTTTCCTCATCTTAGAAGAGCCAAAAAGAAAGAGATACAGATTTTAAATGCGCTGAATGATCATTCTCCATTGATTAAGAAAACAGGCAAATGACATTTCTGGAATGGTATGAGCGAGGCGTCATAAGCATATAGCAGCACCCCAGACCTCTCATGTGATGTTTGTGTGAATGGGAATGGAGGCAAGGAAAAGGCTTATCCACACCATACGACCACTGCCTGATACTGATCAGATACTTCTCCCCAGCAGAGGGGTACACAATGCGACACACAATAGTGATCATCTCTTCTTGCATTGCAGGTGTCCTGGACATACCCCCAGGGATGATTTAAAAAACATTTGCAGTATTTACAGTAAATCAGATATTTTATTATTAAGATATTTGCCGTAACATGAATGTATGAATACCTAGACAGAAAGAAAGATTATTGAAAATAAAATGAATAATAATTTCCTTAAAATAATAAAACTCAACCCACCAATCACAGAGCAGCCACATTTTCATACCATTCAGTGTCCATTTTCCTATAAAGTTTGCCAACTTTTTTTTACAATACTTTGATCCATTTATTCTATCAATCCAGCAGATCAGTAGATATAAAGTTAGATAAAAAGCATATAAAGTTACCAATCCCCCACCTATCCCTTATCTGAATTATGTGGACAACCCCTATAGCTGTCCTATGTATCTCATCACCATCCCATTCCAGGATGATTGCACTATATTATCAAGTAAACTTCCTCTTTATATACATGCTGACACATGGTCCTAAATTTACTAAGTGAGACTGCAGTGAGATTGAATGTAGTAGGGATGTTGCCCATAGCAACCAATAAGACTCAAGCTTACCTTCTCCAGTATGCAAAATGAAACAGAGAGCTTGAATCTGATTGGTTTCTACAGTCCCACTTTTAAACTTCACTGCAATCTCACTGCTTAGTACATTTAGGCCATAGTGTTATATAATGTTTGCTATCTTCTTTGCATTGACGAACTGGCCTTTATTGTCCTTGACTGCACATCTTTTATATATTCCTTTATACACACGCCATTAGTAACAGGCTTGTGAAAAGAGCGTGCTAGGGCTGTGGGGACAACTTTACGGCCGTGGCAATAGCAATCATATTGTGTGCAATGGAGATACGCCTGTCTCTGTCACACTGGGGTTGTGCAAGGCACATGGAGGAGCCCTCTCTGCATGGTGGACCAGTGGACCAATATTAAGTGTCTGGTGGCAATGTAACACCACGCTTCCTTACTTAGCGGCTACAATCATTTATATTAGCAGACAGCGCTATGTCACGGCCAGGATCTATAGCGTTTCCTATACAGCTGTAACTGCAGAAAGCACAACCCCTGAATGCAAAAGTGCTTAAAGTAACATCAACAAAAGCTGTGCTATCCGTAAAAACGTTTATGTGGTGAGTGTTCCGGGAGATTAGGTCAACTGCAGAAAACATACATATAAGGCAGCTCGGATCGTATCACTTTACCATCTCCAGTAACCTGAGACGGGGTTATAAGGAAGGATGAACAAACAAGATATGTTTCTCATAAGTGACTTAATTCCTCTGCAGATGAAGGGAGCTTGCAATGCGGAAGGGAGTCATGCCAGCCCCTTGATGATTCAACAGTGGTCATAGCCCTGGTGCATGACCGCATTGTGTGGTAGTGCAATCACCTTAATCCAATTTCTCTCCCTGGAAATTGAATTCTCGGGATATCTCCGAGGGCCTGTTAAAGCAGGCTTCACAATATCTGCCACCACTAATTAAAATAGCCACAATGATTTCAGATTAACATGATTGCCATTGCAGTTTTAAGTATCCTGCCGGTATAGTCATGTCGTATAGAAGCCTAAGTGGGTGGTTACTTAGATCAGTTTACATAAGCTTCCTTTAAAGCAAAACCAGCTGTCCAGATAAAACGGATGAAATCAGGGCTATTTTATCCTTATTAGACCTTGCATGTCTTGTAATGTAACACAACAGCAGTCATTCATCGCCTGCTGCAACACGGACGCACTATGTGGAAATTACACACAAAGCCCGCAGGTCAAAGGTCGTATCTCCCGTCTACATATATGGATAACATTATATTAAATGATATTAACTGGTAACCTACCTGTAAAGCAGCACTGCAAGAGCCTACGGCCTACATTTACTAATAAGAAGAATAAGCAGAGATGTTGCCCATAGCAACCAATAAGATTGTAGCTCTCATTTTCCTATTATAGTCTCTAGAGTGTGCCAGTTAGAGTCTGACTGGTTGCTATGGGCAATACCTTTTCCGTAAACCAAACCCTGTGTGGCTTCAAATCGGATTTGGTCCATGTTGGCTACCTAAAGGCATTGGGTCCCAACCAGACTAAAGTCAAATAACGTCATCTGACAGGGGGGACCGTGTTATGGTTGTACAGGGAAGGAAATGAACACAATGTACACAGCAGTGCCAATTCATTTTCAGTTCATATAAGTTGGGTAATTAAGATAAGGTCCAAGGTAATTAAGTTTTTTGTGCGTGGTCAGTGGTTAGAGTTGAACCGGATCCTCAGAGATCAGATCATTGAGAATCTTGGGATGCAGTCCAGATAACTTCAGATCAAGGGGTTTAAAAAATCCCACAGTCTTGCACAGTCAGTTATATTGAGCATGTGTGCTTCTTTTCTAAGTGCTACAAATACACACTGGACCAGTCAGAATTTACTTACTACTTACTTAAGAGTGGGTAAAACCATTTTGAACTGCAGGGGAGTTTAACTGCATTACTTGCAATCAGTATTACAGGTGAGAGATGATGTTTCCAGCCCAAGTCTAATAACAGTGTAACAGTAACGCTGGTCAGTATCTGTGTGCAACATGCAACAATAAAGTATTCTCCCTGCATGCAACACTGACATTCATTTTACCCCCCCCCTGAAATTCAACATGGTTTTACCCACTCTTGAGTAAGTTGCGAGTAAGTCAATAGTGCCTAAAGTCTGAATCTGGTCCACTGTTCCTGGTCCCTTACAGGAAAGGAAATACCTGAATGTGTAAATTTGGGAATAATTGTTGGACACAGACACTCAGTTCCTGGATGTAATTGGAACATGAACAGGCTAATTGCCTAGTGACATAAAATTATGTGACCCCTGACCTCTAGGAAGTTATAACACTCAGCAATGTCAATCACTATTACTCTGAGGTGGCTAGCAGCTATGAATGTCATCACTCGCTTTCTATTCATTCCATATTTCTGAATGTACACATCCTACTGAATCATGTTCCCTAAGGTTCTAGCTATAGAAGTAGATATTGTAATATAGCTGGGCCGCATTCATTGTATTTATTATACAACAGTACATGGATATTATGTCCACTGCCCTCAAACGATAATTTATGAAAAAGCATTTCTTATTAGGATACATATTAACTTCTAGTGACACAAATCTGCAGAGATTCTCTGTACTGTATGGAACACTGAACTACATCATTACTTTCTGCAGACAGTCACTAATGCTATGACAGGGTTTCTGACTTTTGGTTTCTCCCTCTTGGTAGTATCTAAAATGCCGGCATCCTGAGGGTGTGATTTATGCAAATCATACCATGCCAAGCTCCACCCCCTTCCAGTAACCATATATTTACTATGGATCACCAAGTCCTGCCCATTCATAGTCATGATCGGGACTCTGGCAGTGGAACCTGCATCAGCCAAGGTCCCAGGAGATTTGTTTGACTCTCCCGGGAGACAGGTCCCAACTCAAGTCAAAAAGCTGCAGGAGTAGAGGTCACCCCCCTGCCTGGAATGTGTATCAGTCTATACTGAACTAGTAAAAATATATAATTGATTTTGACATTTATAGGAATGTTTATAGAAAGGTCACTGCAATCCTGTTATTCCCAATGCTATGTTGTTTTTGTTTTTCCAGTTGTTTCTATTATCTGTTTTTCAGTACAGAGGATACCATGGAGTATCTTATAACCAAACATTATTATTAACAATTAATTATTATATTATTATTAGTAGTAGTATTAATAATAATAATAATAATAATAATAATACTGTATTATCAGCTCCTATAGATCTTCCCCTATATGTCTCTATTGTCCCCCGTTTCCTGCATGTGCAGGGTTAATATAAGGCAATGTAAAGCTCCTGTGCTATGGTGTAACCCATACAGCACACTATCATGTCTTTGTCAGCTCTGTGGGTCAGTGTGGTGGGTGAGTGGCATACTGCCTGCCAGTGTCACGCTCCCCTCCCCCTTCTCTACCTTAGCTCCATCTTAGCTCTGAGCGATGTGTGCAGCTCTGGTATCTGGGGAGGAAACCGCTGCCACACAACAGGAGACATAAGAAGGCTGCAAGCCAGATTCAGTTATTTGGACTGATAACTAACGCAGACCCAGCAGTGTGCTCACATCCCTGCTTCATTCAGGACAATGTATAAGCTGAAGAGGGCGCTTTCAGCACAAAAAAATATGTTGAAAAACTAGGCTTATATTTGAGTATACACAGTAATAAAAATAATAATCCTTTGCAAGGCGAGGGGAACTCAATCAACAAAGAGCTGGTAAAATTGTGTTATTTATTTACTGGGAATCTGGAATAATTTCTATACATGAACAATCTATAATTCCAGCAACACCGGAACGCCCAGCAGTGTGTCCTCTCAGTTGTGTAAACTGCGCACAGTGAATGTCGTCTGTAACAGAGGATCAGGCTCACTGCACTGTATTTCTTATTTCTAATTTAATATAATTGAATTCTTCTAACAGTATTTTAAATGGAAAAGGGTTGCTATGCTCACATGCCCAAATTGTAAGTAAATAGACCATGACGGGAGGCATTTTATGGACTGTGATAAGACGTTTGGACCATTAGTAAGAAACTAAAACACTCTGGAAACACTTCTTTGTACAAAGAGAAAATGAGCCCGGCGAGATGGAAAGCAGGATGCGAGACAGTAAGGGAACAGTGCCCTGTCTATCAGTCTTGTTTAGACTATAATATAAATATACCCTAGATCAGGTTTTCCTGTGCGGGAACATGTGCCATGGTATAAAGTATTGGTTGCAGCTCCTGAATGAGCGGACTGGAGGTATTTGTGCTGGATTTAGCTTCAGAAGAGTATCTGATGGCGAGAGGAAAGTCTCACTGATACATGACATGAGGCCGCTTCTCCGTAAATACAGGGTTAAAGCGGAATAATAAAATTACCTAGATTAAGATTAAATAAACAGCAATCAGGAGAGGACGGTCTATAAATATACATATCATATTATAATGGACACTAATATTTCACAGGCAGCAGATGAGTGAGGCGGATGGATCATGAGATTTCCTTTCTATGAACTGTACTTGGAGGAGTATTCACTAGACTGGGTCAGTAAGGGTTCATGTATGGTAGATAAAGTATCTGCAGAGGTCACAACTTTACTTCATGGCTCAGAGTTACAGAAATCGGCAGTTTGCATGTCTTTTATTGCTTCTCACACAGTATATAGTCATAATAGCTACATTTAAGTATCCTATTCAACAACATTGGAGGATACAGGTGATATACATTTCAGGCTGGCAATCCGCAAGAGTAATTATCAGCACAGCAGAAAGCGGCTCCATTAACGGAACAATTTTCTGATGGGTGAAGGTCCCAATATCAGCGTCACTCACCTGTCCTGCCGGAACAGTGGATTTGGGCTGATGAGAGTACGGCTGACATGAGGCCCTTGCAACCAACTGGCGGCATGGCCGTCCTGCCAATATTGAATTGAATGGCTACATGGGCTATGCAGCTTGCTTATTGACCAGATGTTGGAGAAATGACTTTCTGGTTTTTCGCCTAAAAAGGTATCTGAAGCCTTCTCAGAGACCATGATAGTCACACATTTAAAACCATGGAAAATATAGCAGAAAGAAGAGAAAAATCCCCAATAAATAAAAAAAGTAAAAAAAAAAAAAGAGAAATCAATACCTTGACCCTGATCAGACATGTTAAAAAGTACACATTTATAAGTGGGGTTGTATATTATATGTCATAGAAAAACTGTAAATTTTCTATGTCCATAACCCCCAAACACTAAACGTCCAAACCCCCAACCACCAAACGTCCATACCCCCCAACCACTAAATGTCCATACTCCCCAACCACCAAACCTCCATATCCCCCACAACCACCAAACCTCCATACCCTCCAACCACTAAACCTCCATACCCCTCCCCAACCACTAAACCTCCATAACCCCCCAACCACTAAACCTCCATAACCCCCCAACCACTAAGCTTCCATAACCCCCCCAAACAGTAAATGTCCATAGCCCCCCAACCTGCCAAAAATATCTGCCATTTGTGACACCCAATGAACACATCTTTGTTAAACTGTACCCAAAATGTATCAAACAGATTATCTTTATAATACATAGAAATACAGTAATAAAGAAATATGTGTGAATAACTCCCCCCTTCCATCTTACACAAAGTATTTTTTTTATTTTGTTTTTACTGTTATGAATTAATAAATGTGATATATATAGTATAAGTTTGAGACATAAGACCTTTCTCTATTTCTTACTTTATGTTCCATTACCTTACAACTGGTGCATAGGTGGCTGTATTAAATGATTCCGATATCGGCAACACCCCCCCCCCCCCAATCTGCTACGACAATCTTAGCATATGAGGGAGGTGATGCAGAGATTGACAGGTGGCTCTTACAATGGTGAGCTTGGACCCCAGAAGAAAAGCGTGGACAGCCAATCATCTGCACTGATACTGCCCCATCTTTGCCCCCAGGCTGGACTGATGCCTCACTGCCCCCACTCCTTGAGTCCTAACACAGCACTGCAGCCCATCAGTGAGTGGTTTTCTGCCCCCTCCAGGGTCATCGACAGAAATCTTGGGGCCCAGTACTGCAAGATCTTTGGGGACCCCGCTCAATAGTGGTAACACAAGCTTGGGCCCCCTGAAGCTGGGGCCAGTCACAGCTGTCCCACTTATCCCTGGCCTCCTCACTCCCTTTGTGATCCACGTCTATATGGGCCTTTATATAGAACAAAGGGCGAAAGGACTCCAAAACACTTAGAACTTCAAAAACTTGTAGCAACGATGATCAGGAATCGCAACACTGAGATAATCCGAGGGTTTAACAAAGATAATAAATCTTCCCCATACACAGAGGGATTTTCGGCCCGTTCCCCGATAACCACTCTAGTGTGTGGCCACCTTTACTCCTCCACTGTCACCTTCAACCTCCACTAGCACAAACGCAACCCTGCCCGCAAGATCAGCCTAAACCGCTGCTATGACATCCGATTGGCTGCGTCCTGTGCCCGAGGCCAAAACTGAACAATATAAGTTACCAAGATTCCAGCAAAACGCACATGAAAAAAAAAAAATACAAGTAATAAAATACACATAAAAAAGAAGATCCATATGAAAGCATTTTATGGAAATCACGATTCAAGCCCATAGTAGTTCAATGAGGGACATACGTAAAATATTAATATGTGCCCTGTTATCCCCAGACAATACTACGTATGATATTTTCCTACACCCCCCGGACTTACATGATTTTCTGTTGGGAACTTTTACAGGCTGGGTCACCACCGCGGGTTTTTTCAGAGCAAATCTCCTGCAGTTGAAAGAGAAAGTACATGAAAAACAATGAAATTCAACATCTCCATTACAGGATTAGGGTCTTTTATGAAACACATATTGTAACTACTCCGGCTGTTTTTTTATTTTTATTTTGTAAAGACTCTTGGAACCGAAATCAAAAAACGAAAGCACAATCTAATCTATCTAGACTTCGACAAAAATAAAACCAGCAGCTCTGGGGTTTTTTTTATTTCTTCTCCGCTTCACTTTTCTTCTGTAACCTGTCCAAAAAATGTTACAATACTTATTTCTGTAGAGTTCATCAATGGAGCCTGCGATACTGATGTGCTATTTTCCATATGGTCTCATTCCAATCTGGACCCGGACTAGTCCTATCGCTTTCTGTCATTATTCGTTTCTTGGCCAGACAGGCGAGTATTTGGGAAAAGGGCTTTTAAGTTCATTTTGGGGGCGGCCGCGACCCGTGAGATTTTACCATATTCAGTGGCGAGCTACAGGCAGTATGGTGGTGCGCGGATCAGGTGATTGCAATGCAAGGTTTAGGGATGAGAGAAAACAGGGAAAGGGAAAGAGAGAGAGAGAGAGAGAGAGAGAGAGAGGGGGGGGGATGAGTATGGTTGCTAACCTCTCTTGGAATTGTTTGGAAGGAATCAGTCCTGCCCTGGGATTGGCATCACCTTCATGTTTGGCCTGCCACCAAGTTGCATCATCCTGGCTCATGATCTGAAGTATATCTCCCTTTCTGAATGAAAGCCCGGCTTCTTTACAAGGAATAGCTTTATCCTCATTAGGATAGTAGTCAAAAAGAGCTTTAACAAACATCTGCAAGAGGAGAGAGAAGCATGCACCTGATTCTACAAATCATTAAAGCATCAACCTATACATTACAAATGTAAAAACAGCTTCGAATTCCAGATGCAACGAGATCGGGTCTGTGCAATGGAGCGAGTTTACTTTTCACTTAACTATGTATCCAAGAAACTGCACCTTTATGTTATATAAACTAGACAAGTATGGAGAAACTATAAGGGGCCCCAATATTTCTAGGGCCACTCTCGCTTAAGCTGCCCATACACTATGCAATAAATTGTTCAAATTTGGCTAAAATGCGATTTCAAAAGATAAATTGTTCAAGTGTGTGGGCATGATT